>JAGQAX010000022.1:25045053-25289883 GCA_019142605.1 Cephalopholis sonnerati | reverse complement strand
GTTTATTACAACAGTGTTCTGTGACTATTTTCGACATACTATACTATGACTTTTTTAGCAGTTTTTTAACAGTGTTCTGTGACTTTTTTTTAGCAATTTTTTCAACACAGTATACTATGACTATTTTCGACATACTATACTATGAATTTTTTAGCAGTTTTTTCAACACAGTGTTCTGTGACTTTTTTAGCAATGTTTTCAACACAGTATACTATGACTGATTTTGTCATACTATACTATGACTTTTTTAGCAGTTTTTTCAACACAGTATATTGTGACTAGTTTCAACATGCTATACTATGACTTTTTTTAGCAGTTTTTTAACACAGTGTTCTGTGACTTTTTTAGCAATTTTTTCAACACAGTATACTATGACTGATTGTCATACTATACTATGACGTTTTTTGCAGTTTATTACAACAGTGTTCTGTGACTATTTTCGACATACTATACTATGACTTTTTTTAGCAGTTTTTTAACACAGTGTTCTGTGACTTTTTTTTTAGCAATTTTTTCAACACAGTATACTATGACTGATTTTGTCATACTATACTATGACGTTTTTTGCAGTTTATTACAACAGTGTTCTGTGACTATTTTCGACATACTATACTATGACTTTTTTAGCAGTTTTTTAACACAGTGTTCTGTGACTTTTTTAGCAATGTTTTCAAGACAGTATACTATGACTGATTTTGTCATACTATACTAAGACTTTTTTTGCAGTTTATTACAACAGTGTTCTCTGACTATTTTCGACATACTATACTATGACTTTTTTTAGCAGTTTATTACAACAGTGTTCTGTGACTATTTTCGACATACTATACTATGACTTTTTTAGCAGTTTTTTCAACACAGTATACTATGACTATTTTCGACATACTATACTATGACTTTTTTTGCAGTTTATTACAACAGTGTTCTGTGACTATTTTCGACATACTATACTATGACTTTTTTAGCAGTTTTTTCAACACAGTATACTATGACTATTTTCGACATACTATACTATGACTTTTTTTGCAGTTTATTACAACAGTGTTCTGTGACTATTTTCGACATACTATACTATGACTTTTTTAGCAGTTTTTTCAACACAGTATACTATGACTATTTTCGACATACTATACTATGACTTTTTTAGCAGTTTTTTAACACAGTGTTCTGTGACTTTTTTAGCAATTTTTTCAACACAGTATACTATGACTGATTTTGTCATACTATACTATGACGTTTTTTGCAGTTTATTACAACAGTGTTCTGTGACTATTTTCGACATACTATACTATGACTTTTTTAGCAGTTTTTTAACAGTGTTCTGTGACTTTTTTTAGCAATTTTTTCAACACAGTATACTATGACTGATTTTGTCATACTATACTATGACTTTTTTTGCAGTTTATTACAACAGTGTTCTGTGACTATTTTCGACATACTATACTATGACTTTTTTAGCAGTTTTTTCAACACAGTATACTATGACTATTTTCGACATACTATACTATGACTTTTTTAGCAGTTTTTTAACACAGTGTTCTGTGACTTTTTTAGCAATTTTTTCAACACAGTATACTATGACTGATTTTGTCATACTATACTATGACGTTTTTTGCAGTTTATTACAACAGTGTTCTGTGACTATTTTCGACATACTATACTATGACTTTTTTAGCAGTTTTTTAACAGTGTTCTGTGACTTTTTTTAGCAATTTTTTCAACACAGTATACTATGACTGATTTTGTCATACTATACTATGACTTTTTTTGCAGTTTATTACAACAGTGTTCTGTGACTATTTTCGACATACTATACTATGACTTTTTTAGCAGTTTTTTCAACACAGTATACTATGACTATTTTCGACATACTATACTATGACTTTTTTAGCAGTTTAACACAGTGTTCTGTGACTTTTTTAGCAATTTTTTCAACACAGTATACTATGACTGATTTTGTCATACTATACTATGACGTTTTTTGCAGTTTATTACAACAGTGTTCTGTGACTATTTTCGACATACTATACTATGACTTTTTTAGCAGTTTTTTAACAGTGTTCTGTGACTTTTTTTTAGCAATTTTTTCAACACAGTATGCTATGACTGATTTTGTCATACTATACTATGACTTTTTTTGCAGTTTATTACAACAGTGTTCTGTGACTATTTTCGACATACTATACTATGACTTTTTTAGCAGTTTTTTCAACACAGTATACTATGACTATTTTCGACATACTATACTATGACTTTTTTAGCAGTTTTTTAACACAGTGTTCTGTGACTTTTTTAGCAATTTTTTCAACACAGTATACTATGACTGATTTTGTCATACTATACTATGACGTTTTTTGCAGTTTATTACAACAGTGTTCTGTGACTATTTTCGACATACTATACTATGACTTTTTTAGCAGTTTTTTCAACACAGTATACTATGACTATTTTCGACATACTATACTATGACTTTTTTAGCAGTTTTTTAACACAGTGTTCTGTGACTTTTTTAGCAATTTTTTCAACACAGTATACTATGACTGATTTTGTCATACTATACTATGACTTTTTTTGCAGTTTATTACAACAGTGTTCTGTGACTATTTTCGACATACTATACTATGACTTTTTTAGCAGTTTTTTAACACAGTGTTCTGTGACTTTTTTAGCAATTTTTTCAACACAGTATACTATGACTGATTTTGTCATACTATACTATGACTTTTTTGCAGTTTATTACAACAGTGTTCTGTGACTATTTTCGACATACTATACTATGACTTTTTTAGCAGTTTTTTAACAGTGTTCTGTGACTTTTTTTAGCATTTTTTTCAACACAGTATACTATGACTGATTTTGTCATACTATACTATGACTTTTGTTGCAGTTTATTACAACAGTGTTCTGTGACTATTTTCGACATACTATACTATGACTTTTTTAGCAGTTTTTTAACAGTGTTCTGTGACTTTTTTTAGCAATTTTTTCAACACAGTATACTATGACTGATTTTGTCATACTATACTATGACGTTTTTTGCAGTTTATTACAACAGTGTTCTGTGACTATTTTCGACATACTATACTATGACTTTTTTAGCAGTTTTTTCAACACAGTATACTATGACTATTTTCGACATACTATACTATGACTTTTTAGCAGTTTTTTAACACAGTGTTCTGTGACTTTTTTAGCAATTTTTTCAACACAGTATACTATGACTGATTTTGTCATACTATACTATGACTTTTTTGCAGTTTATTACAACAGTGTTCTGTGACTATTTTCGACATACTATACTATGACTTTTTTAGCAGTTTTTTAACGGTATTCTGTGACTTTTTTTTAGCAATTTTTTCAACACAGTATACTATGACTGATTTTGTCATACTATACTATGACGTTTTTTGCAGTTTATTACAACAGTGTTCTGTGACTATTTTCGACATACTATACTATGACTTTTTTAGCAGTTTTTTAACAGTGTTCTGTGACTTTTTTTAGCAATTTTTTCAACACAGTATACTATGACTGATTTTGTCATACTATACTATGACTTTTTTTGCAGTTTATTACAACAGTGTTCTGTGACTATTTTCGACATACTATACTATGACTTTTTTAGCAGTTTTTTCAACACAGTATACTATGACTATTTTCGACATACTATACTATGCCTTTTTTAGCAGTTTTTTAACACAGTGTTCTGTGACTTTTTTAGCAATTTTTTCAACACAGTATAGTATGACTGATTTTGTCATACTATACTATGACGTTTTTTGCAGTTTATTACAACAGTGTTCTGTGACTATTTTCGACATACTATACTATGACTTTTTTAGCAGTTTTTTCAACACAGTATACTATGACTATTTTCGACATACTATACTATGACTTTTTTAGCAGTTTAACACAGTGTTCTGTGACTTTTTTAGCAATTTTTTCAACACAGTATACTATGACTGATTTTGTCATACTATACTATGACGTTTTTTGCAGTTTATTACAAGTGTTCTGTGACTATTTTCGACATACTATACTATGACTTTTTTTTAGCAGTTTTTTCAACACAGTATACTATGACTATTTTCGAAATACTATACTATGACTTTTTTAGCAGTTTTTTAACACAGTGTTCTGTGACTTTTTTAGCAATTTTTTCAACACAGTATACTATGACTGATTTTGTCATACTATACTATGACGTTTTTTGCAGTTTATTACAACAGTGTTCTGTGACTATTTTCGACATACTATACTATGACTTTTTTAGCAGCTTTTTCAACACAGTATACTATGACTATTTTCGACATACTATACTATGACTTTTTTAGCAGTTTTTTAACACAGTGTTCTGTGACTTTTTTAGCAATTTTTTCAACACAGTATACTATGACTGATTTTGTCATACTATACTATGACTTTTTTTGCAGTTTATTACAACAGTGTACTGTGACTATTTTCGACATACTATACTATGACTTTTTTAGCAGTTTTTTAAGTGTTCTGTGACTTTTTTTTAGCAATTTTTTCAACACAGTATACTATGACTGATTTTGTCATACTATACTATGACTTTTTTTGCAGTTTATTACAACAGTGTTCTGTGACTATTTTCGACATACTATACTATGACTTTTTTAGCAGTTTTTTAAGTGTTCTGTGACTTTTTTTCAGCAATTTTTTCAACACAGTATACTATGACTGATTTTGTCATACTATACTATGACTTTTTTTGCAGTTTATTACAACAGTGTTCTGTGACTATTATCGACATACTATACTATGACTTTTTTAGCAGTTTTTTCAACACAGTATACTATGACTATTTTCGACATACTATACTATGACTTTTTTAGCAGTTTTTTAACACAGTGTTCTGTCACTTTTTTAGCAATTTTTTCAACACAGTATACTATGACTGATTTTGTCATACTATACTATGACGTTTTTTGCAGTTTATTACAACAGTGTTCTGTGACTATTTTCGACATACTATACTATGACTTTTTTAGCAGTTTTTTAACAGTGTTCTGTGACTTTTTTTTAGCAATTTTTTCAACACAGTATACTATGACTGATTTTGTCATACTATACTATGACTTTTTTTGCAGTTTATTACAACAGTGTTCTGTGACTATTTTCGACATACTATACTATGACTTTTTTAGCAGTTTTTTCAACACAGTATACTATGACTATTTTCGACATACTATACTATGACTTTTTTAGCAGTTTTTTAACACAGTGTTCTGTGACTTTTTTAGCAATTTTTTCAACACAGTATACTATGACTGATTTTGTCATACTATACTATGACGTTTTTTTCAGTTTATTACAACAGTGTTCTGTGACTATTTTCGACATACTATACTATGACTTTTTTTAGCAGTTTTTTCAACACAGTATACTATGACTATTTTCGACATACTATACTATGACTTTTTTAGCAGTTTTTTAACACAGTGTTCTGTGACTTTTTTAGCAATTTTTTCAACACAGTATACTATGACTGATTTTGTCATACTATACTATGACTTTTTTTGCAGTTTATTACAACAGTGTTCTGTGACTATTTTCGACATACTATACTATGACTTTTTTAGCAGTTTTTTAACAGTGTTCTGTGACTTTTTTTAGCAATTTTTTCAACACAGTATACTATGACTGATTTTGTCATACTATACTATGACTTTTTTTGCAGTTTATTACAACAGTGTTCTGTGACTATTTTCGACATACTATACTATGACTTTTTTAGCAGTTTTTTAAGTGTTCTGTGACTTTTTTTCAGCAATTTTTTCAACACAGTATACTATAACTGATTTTGTCATACTATACTATGACTTTTTTTGCAGTTTATTACAACAGTGTTCTGTGACTATTATCGACATACTATACTATGACTTTTTTAGCAGTTTTTTCAACACAGTATACTATGACTATTTTCGACATACTATACTATGACTTTTTTAGCAGTTTTTTAACACAGTGTTCTGTCACTTTTTTAGCAATTTTTTCAACACAGTATACTATGACTGATTTTGTCATACTATACTATGACGTTTTTTGCAGTTTATTACAACAGTGTTCTGTGACTATTTTCGACATACTATACTATGACTTTTTTAGCAGTTTTTTAACAGTGTTCTGTGACTTTTTTTTAGCAATTTTTTCAACACAGTATACTATGACTGATTTTGTCATACTATACTATGACTTTTTTTGCAGTTTATTACAACAGTGTTCTGTGACTATTTTCGACATACTATACTATGACTTTTTTAGCAGTTTTTTCAACACAGTATACTATGACTATTTTCGACATACTATACTATGACTTTTTTAGCAGTTTTTTAACACAGTGTTCTGTGACTTTTTTAGCAATTTTTTCAACACAGTATACTATGACTGATTTTGTCATACTATACTATGACGTTTTTTTCAGTTTATTACAACAGTGTTCTGTGACTATTTTCGACATACTATACTATGACTTTTTTTAGCAGTTTTTTCAACACAGTATACTATGACTATTTTCGACATACTATACTATGACTTTTTTAGCAGTTTTTTAACACAGTGTTCTGTGACTTTTTTAGCAATTTTTTCAACACAGTATACTATGACTATTTTCGACATACTATACTATGACTTTTTTAGCAGTTTTTTAACACAGTGTTCTGTGACTTTTTTAGCAATTTTTTCAACACAGTATACTATGACTGATTTTGTCATACTATACTATGACGTTTTTTGCAGTTTATTACAACAGTGTTCTGTGACTATTTTCGACATACTATACTATGACTTTTTTAGCAGTTTTTTAACAGTGTTCTGTGACTTTTTTTTAGCATTTTTTTCAACACAGTATACTATGACTGATTTTGTCATACTATACTATGACTTTTTTTGCAGTTTATTACAACAGTGTTCTGTGACTATTTTCGACATACTATACTATGACTTTTTTTAGCAGTTTTTTAACAGTGTTCTGTGACTTTTTTTAGCAATTTTTTCAACACAGTATACTATGACTGATTTTGTCATACTATACTATGACTTTTTTTGCAGTTTATTACAACAGTGTTCTGTGACTATTTTCGACATACTATACTATGACTTTTTTAGCAGTTTTTTCAACACAGTATACTATGACTATTTTCGACATACTATACTATGACTTTTTTAGTAGTTTTTTAACACAGTGTTCTGTGACTTTTTTAGCAATTTTTTCAACACAGTATACTATGACTGATTTTGTCATACTATACTATGACGTTTTTTGCAGTTTATTACAACAGTGTTCTGTGACTATTTTCGACATACTATACTATGACTTTTTTAGCAGTTTTTTCAACACAGTATACTATGACTGATTTTGTCATACTATACTATGACGTTTTTTGCAGTTTATTACAACAGTGTTCTGTGACTATTTTCGACATACTATACTATGACTTTTTTAGCAGTTTTTTCAACACAGTATACTATGACTGGTTTTGTCATACTATACTATGACGTTTTTTGCAGTTTATTACAACAGTGTTCTGTGACTATTTTCGACATACTATACTATGACTTTTTTAGCAGTTTTTTCAACACAGTATACTATGACTATTTTCGACATACTATACTATGACTTTTTTAGCAGTTTTTTAACACAGTGTTCTGTGACTTTTTTAGCAATTTTTTCAACACAGTATACTATGACTGATTTTGTCATACTATACTATGACTTTTTTGCAGTTTATTACAACAGTGTTCTGTGACTATTTTCGACATACTATACTATGACTTTTTTAGCAGTTTTTTAACAGTGTTCTGTGACTTTTTTTAGCAATTTTTTCAACACAGTATACTATGACTGATTTTGTCATACTATACTATGACTTTTTTTGCAGTTTATTACAACAGTGTTCTGTGACTATTTTCGACATACTATACTATGACTTTTTTAGCAGTTTTTTCAACACAGTATACTATGACTATTTTCGACATACTATACTATGACGTTTTTTGCAGTTTATTACAACAGTGTTCTGTGACTATTTTCGACATACTATACTATGACTTTTTTAGCAGTTTTTTCAACACAGTATACTATGACTATTTTCGACATACTATACTATGACTTTTTTAGCAGTTTTTTAACACAGTGTTCTGTGACTTTTAGCAATTTTTTCAACACAGTATACTATGACTGATTTTGTCATACTATACTATGACTTTTTTTGCAGTTTATTACAACAGTGTTCTGTGACTATTTTCGACATACTATACTATGACTTTTTTAGCAGTTTTTTAACACAGTGTTCTGTGACTTTTTTAGCAATTTTTTCAACACAGTATACTATGACTGATTTTGTCATACTATACTATGACTTTTTTTGCAGTTTATTACAACAGTGTACTGTGACTATTTTCGACATACTATACTATGACTTTTTTAGCAGTTTTTTAAGTGTTCTGTGACTTTTTTTTAGCAATTTTTTCAACACAGTATACTATGACTGATTTTGTCATACTATACTATGACTTTTTTTGCAGTTTATTACAACAGTGTTCTGTGACTATTTTCGACATACTATACTATGACTTTTTTAGCAGTTTTTTAAGTGTTCTGTGACTTTTTTTCAGCAATTTTTTCAACACAGTATACTATGACTGATTTTGTCATACTATACTATGACTTTTTTTGCAGTTTATTACAACAGTGTTCTGTGACTATTATCGACATACTATACTATGACTTTTTTAGCAGTTTTTTCAACACAGTATACTATGACTATTTTCGACATACTATACTATGACTTTTTTAGCAGTTTTTTCAACACAGTGTTCTGTCACTTTTTTAGCAATTTTTTCAACACAGTATACTATGACTGATTTTGTCATACTATACTATGACGTTTTTTGCAGTTTATTACAACAGTGTTCTGTGACTATTTTCGACATACTATACTATGACTTTTTTAGCAGTTTTTTAACAGTGTTCTGTGACTTTTTTTTAGCAATTTTTTCAACACAGTATACTATGACTGATTTTGTCATACTATACTATGACTTTTTTTGCAGTTTATTACAACAGTGTTCTGTGACTATTTTCGACATACTATACTATGACTTTTTTAGCAGTTTTTTCAACACAGTATACTATGACTATTTTCGACATACTATACTATGACTTTTTTAGCAGTTTTTTAACACAGTGTTCTGTGACTTTTTTAGCAATTTTTTCAACACAGTATACTATGACTGATTTTGTCATACTATACTATGACGTTTTTTTCAGTTTATTACAACAGTGTTCTGTGACTATTTTCGACATACTATACTATGACTTTTTTTAGCAGTTTTTTCAACACAGTATACTATGACTATTTTCGACATACTATACTATGACTTTTTTAGCAGTTTTTTAACACAGTGTTCTGTGACTTTTTTAGCAATTTTTTCAACACAGTATACTATGACTGATTTTGTCATACTATACTATGACTTTTTTTGCAGTTTATTACAACAGTGTTCTGTGACTATTTTCGACATACTATACTATGACTTTTTTAGCAGTTTTTTAACAGTGTTCTGTGACTTTTTTTAGCAATTTTTTCAACACAGTATACTATGACTGATTTTGTCATACTATACTATGACTTTTTTTGCAGTTTATTACAACAGTGTTCTGTGACTATTTTCGACATACTATACTATGACTTTTTTAGCAGTTTTTTAAGTGTTCTGTGACTTTTTTTCAGCAATTTTTTCAACACAGTATACTATAACTGATTTTGTCATACTATACTATGACTTTTTTTGCAGTTTATTACAACAGTGTTCTGTGACTATTATCGACATACTATACTATGACTTTTTTAGCAGTTTTTTCAACACAGTATACTATGACTATTTTCGACATACTATACTATGACTTTTTTAGCAGTTTTTTAACACAGTGTTCTGTCACTTTTTTAGCAATTTTTTCAACACAGTATACTATGACTGATTTTGTCATACTATACTATGACGTTTTTTGCAGTTTATTACAACAGTGTTCTGTGACTATTTTCGACATACTATACTATGACTTTTTTAGCAGTTTTTTAACAGTGTTCTGTGACTTTTTTTTAGCAATTTTTTCAACACAGTATACTATGACTGATTTTGTCATACTATACTATGACTTTTTTTGCAGTTTATTACAACAGTGTTCTGTGACTATTTTCGACATACTATACTATGACTTTTTTAGCAGTTTTTTCAACACAGTATACTATGACTATTTTCGACATACTATACTATGACTTTTTTAGCAGTTTTTTAACACAGTGTTCTGTGACTTTTTTAGCAATTTTTTCAACACAGTATACTATGACTGATTTTGTCATACTATACTATGACGTTTTTTTCAGTTTATTACAACAGTGTTCTGTGACTATTTTCGACATACTATACTATGACTTTTTTTAGCAGTTTTTTCAACACAGTATACTATGACTATTTTCGACATACTATACTATGACTTTTTTAGCAGTTTTTTAACACAGTGTTCTGTGACTTTTTTAGCAATTTTTTCAACACAGTATACTATGACTATTTTCGACATACTATACTATGACTTTTTTAGCAGTTTTTTAACACAGTGTTCTGTGACTTTTTTAGCAATTTTTTCAACACAGTATACTATGACTGATTTTGTCATACTATACTATGACGTTTTTTGCAGTTTATTACAACAGTGTTCTGTGACTATTTTCGACATACTATACTATGACTTTTTTAGCAGTTTTTTAACAGTGTTCTGTGACTTTTTTTTAGCATTTTTTTCAACACAGTATACTATGACTGATTTTGTCATACTATACTATGACTTTTTTTGCAGTTTATTACAACAGTGTTCTGTGACTATTTTCGACATACTATACTATGACTTTTTTTAGCAGTTTTTTAACAGTGTTCTGTGACTTTTTTTAGCAATTTTTTCAACACAGTATACTATGACTGATTTTGTCATACTATACTATGACTTTTTTTGCAGTTTATTACAACAGTGTTCTGTGACTATTTTCGACATACTATACTATGACTTTTTTAGCAGTTTTTTCAACACAGTATACTATGACTATTTTCGACATACTATACTATGACTTTTTTAGTAGTTTTTTAACACAGTGTTCTGTGACTTTTTTAGCAATTTTTTCAACACAGTATACTATGACTGATTTTGTCATACTATACTATGACGTTTTTTGCAGTTTATTACAACAGTGTTCTGTGACTATTTTCGACATACTATACTATGACTTTTTTAGCAGTTTTTTCAACACAGTATACTATGACTGATTTTGTCATACTATACTATGACTTTTTTTGCAGTTTATTACAACAGTGTTCTGTGACTATTTTCGACATACTATACTATGACTTTTTTAGCAGTTTTTTCAACACAGTATACTATGACTGGTTTTGTCATACTATACTATGACGTTTTTTGCAGTTTATTACAACAGTGTTCTGTGACTATTTTCGACATACTATACTATGACTTTTTTAGCAGTTTTTTCAACACAGTATACTATGACTATTTTCGACATACTATACTATGACTTTTTTAGCAGTTTTTTAACACAGTGTTCTGTGACTTTTTTAGCAATTTTTTCAACACAGTATACTATGACTGATTTTGTCATACTATACTATGACTTTTTTGCAGTTTATTACAACAGTGTTCTGTGACTATTTTCGACATACTATACTATGACTTTTTTAGCAGTTTTTTAACAGTGTTCTGTGACTTTTTTTAGCAATTTTTTCAACACAGTATACTATGACTGATTTTGTCATACTATACTATGACTTTTTTTGCAGTTTATTACAACAGTGTTCTGTGACTATTTTCGACATACTATACTATGACTTTTTTAGCAGTTTTTTCAACACAGTATACTATGACTATTTTCGACATACTATACTATGACGTTTTTTGCAGTTTATTACAACAGTGTTCTGTGACTATTTTCGACATACTATACTATGACTTTTTTAGCAGTTTTTTCAACACAGTATACTATGACTATTTTCGACATACTATACTATGACTTTTTTAGCAGTTTTTTCAACACAGTATACTATGACTGATTTTGTCATACTATACTATGACTTTTTTTGCAGTTTATTACAACAGTGTTCTGTGACTATTTTCGACATACTATACTATGACTTTTTTAGCAGTTTTTTAACACAGTGTTCTGTGACTTTTTTAGCAATTTTTTCAACACAGTATACTATGACTGATTTTGTCATACTATACTATGACGTTTTTTGCAGTTTATTACAACAGTGTTCTGTGACTGTTTTCGACATACTATACTATGACTTTTTTAGCAGTTTTTTAACAGTGTTCTGTGACTTTTTTTTAGCAATTTTTTCAACACAGTATACTATGACTATTTTCGACATACTATACTATGACTTTTTTAGCAGTTTTTTAACACAGTGTTCTGTGACTTTTTTAGCAATTTTTTCAACACAGTATACTATGACTATTTTCGACATACTATACTATGACTTTTTTAGCAGTTTTTTAACACAGTGTTCTGTGACTTTTTTAGCAATTTTTTCAACACAGTATACTATGACTGATTTTGTCATACTATACTATGACGTTTTTTGCAGTTTATTACAACAGTGTTCTGTGACTATTTTCGACATACTATACTATGACTTTTTTAGCAGTTTTTTAACAGTGTTCTGTGACTTTTTTTAGCAATTTTTTCAACACAGTATACTATGACTGATTTTGTCATACTATACTATGACTTTTTTTGCAGTTTATTACAACAGTGTTCTGTGACTATTTTCGACATACTATACTATGACTTTTTTAGCAGTTTTTTCAACACAGTATACTATGACTATTTTCGACATACTATACTATGACTTTTTTAGCAGTTTTTTAACACAGTGTTCTGTGACTTTTTTAGCAATTTTTTCAGCACAGTATACTATGACTGATTTTGTCATACTATACTATGACGTTTTTTGCAGTTTATTACAACAGTGTTCTGTGACTATTTTCGACATACTATACTATGACTTTTTTAGCAGTTTTTTCAACACAGTATACTATGACTGATTTTGTCATACTATACTATGACTTTTTTTGCAGTTTATTACAACAGTGTTCTGTGACTATTTTCGACATACTATACTATGACTTTTTTAGCAGTTTTTTCAACACAGTATACTATGACTGATTTTGTCATACTATACTATGACGTTTTTTGCAGTTTATTACAACAGTGTTCTGTGACTATTTTCGACATACTATACTATGACTTTTTTAGCAGTTTTTTCAACACAGTATACTATGACTATTTTCGACATACTATACTATGACTTTTTTAGCAGTTTTTTAACACAGTGTTCTGTGACTTTTTTAGCAATTTTTTCAACACAGTATACTATGACTGATTTTGTCATACTATACTATGACTTTTTTGCAGTTTATTACAACAGTGTTCTGTGACTATTTTCGACATACTATATTATGACTTTTTTAGCAGTTTTTTAACAGTGTTCTGTGACTTTTTTTTAGCAATTTTTTCAACACAGTATACTATGACTGATTCTGTCATACTATACTATGACTTTTTTTGCAGTTTATTACAACAGTGTTCTGTGACTATTTTCGACATACTATACTATGACTTTTTTAGCAGTTGTTTCAACACAGTATACTATGACTATTTTCGACATACTATACTATGACTTTTTTAGCAGTTTTTTAACACAGTGTTCTGTGACTTTTTTTTAGCAATTTTTTCAACACAGTATACTATGACTGATTTTGTCATACTATACTATGACGTTTTTTGCAGTTTATTACAACAGTGTTCTGTGACTATTTTCGACATACTATACTATGACTTTTTTAGCAGTTTTTTCAACACAGTATACTATGACTGATTTTGTCATACTATACTATGACGTTTTTTGCAGTTTATTACAACAGTGTTCTGTGACTATTTTCGACATACTATACTATGACTTTTTTAGCAGTTTTTTCAACACAGTATACTATGACTATTTTCGACATACTATACTATGACTTTTTTAGCAGTTTTTTAACACAGTGTTCTGTGACTTTTTAAGCAATTTTTTCAACACAGTATACTATGACTGATTTTGTCATACTATACTATGACTTTTTTTGCAGTTTATTACAACAGTGTTCTGTGACTATTTTCGACATACTATACTATGACTTTTTTAGCAGTTTTTTAACAGTGTTCTGTGACTTTTTTTTAGCAATTTTTTCAACACAGTATACTATGACTATTTTCGACATACTATACTATGAATTTTTTAGCAGTTTTTTCAACACAGTGTTCTGTGACTTTTTTAGCAATGTTTTCAACACAGTATACTATGACTGATTTTGTCATACTATACTATGACTTTTTTAGCAGTTTTTTCAACACAGTATACTGTGACTAGTTTCAACATGCTATACTATGACTTTTTTTAGCAGTTTTTTAACACAGTGTTCTGTGACTTTTTTAGCAATTTTTTCAACACAGTATACTATGACTGATTGTCATACTATACTATGACGTTTTTTGCAGTTTATTACAACAGTGTTCTGTGACTATTTTCGACATACTATACTATGACTTTTTTTAGCAGTTTTTTAACACAGTGTTCTGTGACTTTTTTTTTAGCAATTTTTTCAACACAGTATACTATGACTGATTTTGTCATACTATACTATGACGTTTTTTGCAGTTTATTACAACAGTGTTCTGTGACTATTTTCGACATACTATACTATGACTTTTTTAGCAGTTTTTTAACACAGTGTTCTGTGACTTTTTTAGCAATGTTTTCAACACAGTATACTGTGACTGATTTTGTCATACTATACTATGACGTTTTTTGCAGTTTATTACAACAGTGTTCTGTGACTATTTTTGACATACTATACTATGACTTTTTTAGCAGTTTTTTCAACACAGTATACTATGACTATTTTCAACAAACTATACTATGACTTTTTTTAGCAGTTTTTTAACACAGTGTTCTGTGACTTTTTTAGCAATTTTTTCAACACAGTATACTATGACTGATTTTGTCATACTATACTATGACGTTTTTTGCAGTTTATTACAACAGTGTTCTGTGACTATTTTCGACATACTATACTATGACTTTTTTAGCAGTTTTTTCAACACAGTATACTATGACTGATTTTGTCATACTATACTATGACTTTTTTTGCAGTTTATTACAACAGTGTTCTGTGACTATTTTCGACATACTATACTATGACTTTTTTAGCAGTTTTTTCAACACACTATACTATGACTATTTTCGACATACTATACTATGACTTTTTTAGCAGTTTTTTAACACAGTGTTCTGTGACTTCTTTAGCATTTTTTTCAACACTATACTATGACTGATTTTGTCATACTATACTATGACTTTTTTTGCAGTTTATTACAACAGTGTTTTGTGACTATTTTCGACATACTATACTATGACTTTTTTAGCAGTTTTTTAAACAGTGTTCTGTGACTTTTTTAGCAATTTTTTCAACACAGTATACTATGACTGATTTTGTCATACTATGCTATGACGTTTTTTGCAGTTTATTACAACAGTGTTCTGTGACTATTTTCGACATACTATACTATGACTTTTTTAGCAGTTTTTTCAACACTGTATACTATGACTGATTTTGTCATACTATACTATGACGTTTTTTGCAGTTTATTACAACAGCGTTCTGTGACTATTTTCGACATACTATACTATGACTTTTTTAGCAGTTTTTTAACACAGTGTTCTGCGACTTTTTTAGCAATTTTTTCAACACAGTACACTATGACTGATTTTGTCATACTATACTATGACTTTTTTTGCAGTTTATTACAACAGTGTTCTGTGACTTTTCGACATACTATACTATGACTTTTTTAGCAATTTTTTCAACACAGTATACTATGACTATTTTCAACAAACTATACTATGACTTTTTTTAGCAGTTTTTTAACACAGTGTTCTGTGACTTTTTTTTAGCAATTTTTTCAACACAGTATACTATGACTGATTTTGTCATACTATACTTTGACGTTTTTTGCAGTTTATTACAACAGTGTTCTGTGACTATTTTCGACATACTATACTATGACTTTTTTAGCAGTTTTTTCAACACACTATACTATGACTATTTTCGACATACTATACTATGACTTTTTTAGCAGTTTTTTAACAGTGTTCTGTGACTTTTTTAGCAATTTTTTCAACACAGTATACTATGACTGATTTTGTCATACTATGCTATGACGTTTTTTGCAGTTTATTACAACAGTGTTCTGTGACTATTTTCGACATACTATACTATGACTTTTTTAGCAGTTTATTACAACACAGTATACTATGACTATTTTCGACATACTATACTATGACGTTTTTTGCAGTTTATTACAACAGTGTTCTGTGACTATTTTCGACATACTATACTATGACTTTTTTAGCAGTTTTTTCAACACAGTATACTATGACTATTTTCGACATACTATACTATGACTTTTTTAGCAGTTTTTTAACACAGTGTTCTGTGACTTTTTAAGCAATTTTTTCAACACAGTATACTATGACTGATTTTGTCATACTATACTATGACTTTTTTTGCAGTTTATTACAACAGTGTTCTGTGACTATTTTCGACATACTATACTATGACTTTTTTAGCAGTTTTTTAACAGTGTTCTGTGACTTTTTTTTAGCAATTTTTTCAACACAGTATACTATGACTATTTTCGACATACTATACTATGAATTTTTTAGCAGTTTTTTCAACACAGTGTTCTGTGACTTTTTTAGCAATGTTTTCAACACAGTATACTATGACTGATTTTGTCATACTATACTATGACTTTTTTAGCAGTTTTTTCAACACAGTATATTGTGACTAGTTTCAACATGCTATACTATGACTTTTTTTAGCAGTTTTTTAACACAGTGTTCTGTGACTTTTTTAGCAATTTTTTCAACACAGTATACTATGACTGATTGTCATACTATACTATGACGTTTTTTGCAGTTTATTACAACAGTGTTCTGTGACTATTTTCGACATACTATACTATGACTTTTTTTAGCAGTTTTTTAACACAGTGTTCTGTGACTTTTTTTTTAGCAATTTTTTCAACACAGTATACTATGACTGATTTTGTCATACTATACTATGACTTTTTTTGCAGTTTATTACAACAGTGTTCTGTGACTATTTTCGACATACTATACTATGACTTTTTTAGCAGTTTTTTAACACAGTGTTCTGTGACTTTTTTAGCAATGTTTTCAACACAGTATACTGTGACTGATTTTGTCATACTATACTATGACGTTTTTTGCAGTTTATTACAACAGTGTTCTGTGACTATTTTTGACATACTATACTATGACTTTTTTAGCAGTTTTTTCAACACAGTATACTATGACTATTTTCAACAAACTATACTATGACTTTTTTTAGCAGTTTTTTAACACAGTGTTCTGTGACTTTTTTAGCAATTTTTTCAACACAGTATACTATGACTGATTTTGTCATACTATACTATGACGTTTTTTGCAGTTTATTACAACAGTGTTCTGTGACTATTTTCGACATACTATACTATGACTTTTTTAGCAGTTTTTTCAACAGTATACTATGACTGATTTTGTCATACTATACTATGACTTTTTTTGCAGTTTATTACAACAGTGTTCTGTGACTATTTTCGACATACTATACTATGACTTTTTTAGCAGTTTTTTCAACACACTATACTATGACTATTTTCGACATACTATACTATGACTTTTTTAGCAGTTTTTTAACACAGTGTTCTGTGACTTCTTTAGCATTTTTTTCAACACTATACTATGACTGATTTTGTCATACTATACTATGACTTTTTTTGCAGTTTATTACAACAGTGTTTTGTGACTATTTTCGACATACTATACTATGACTTTTTTAGCAGTTTTTTAAACAGTGTTCTGTGACTTTTTTAGCAATTTTTTCAACACAGTATACTATGACTGATTTTGTCATACTATGCTATGACGTTTTTTGCAGTTTATTACAACAGTGTTCTGTGACTATTTTCGACATACTATACTATGACTTTTTTAGCAGTTTTTTCAACACTGTATACTATGACTGATTTTGTCATACTATACTATGACGTTTTTTGCAGTTTATTACAACAGCGTTCTGTGACTATTTTCAACATACTATACTATGACTTTTTTAGCAGTTTTTTAACACAGTGTTCTGCGACTTTTTTAGCAATTTTTTCAACACAGTACACTATGACTGATTTTGTCATACTATACTATGACTTTTTTTGCAGTTTATTACAACAGTGTTCTGTGACTTTTCGACATACTATACTATGACTTTTTTAGCAATTTTTTCAACACAGTATACTATGACTATTTTCAACAAACTATACTATGACTTTTTTTAGCAGTTTTTTAACACAGTGTTCTGTGACTTTTTTTTAGCAATTTTTTCAACACAGTATACTATGACTGATTTTGTCATACTATACTTTGACGTTTTTTGCAGTTTATTACAACAGTGTTCTGTGACTATTTTCGACATACTATACTATGACTTTTTTAGCAGTTTTTTCAACACACTATACTATGACTATTTTCGACATACTATACTATGACTTTTTTAGCAGTTTTTTAACAGTGTTCTGTGACTTTTTTAGCAATTTTTTCAACACAGTATACTATGACTGATTTTGTCATACTATGCTATGACGTTTTTTGCAGTTTATTACAACAGTGTTCTGTGACTATTTTCGACATACTATACTATGACTTTTTTAGCAGTTTATTACAACACAGTATACTATGACTATTTTCGACATACTATACTATGACGTTTTTTGCAGTTTATTACAACAGTGTTCTGTGACTATTTTCGACATACTATACTATGACTTTTTTAGCAGTTTTTTCAACACAGTATACTATGACTATTTTCGACATACTATACTATGACTTTTTTAGCAGTTTTTTAACACAGTGTTCTGTGACTTTTTAAGCAATTTTTTCAACACAGTATACTATGACTGATTTTGTCATACTATACTATGACTTTTTTTGCAGTTTATTACAACAGTGTTCTGTGACTATTTTCGACATACTATACTATGACTTTTTTAGCAGTTTTTTAACAGTGTTCTGTGACTTTTTTTTAGCAATTTTTTCAACACAGTATACTATGACTATTTTCGACATACTATACTATGAATTTTTTAGCAGTTTTTTCAACACAGTGTTCTGTGACTTTTTTAGCAATGTTTTCAACACAGTATACTATGACTGATTTTGTCATACTATACTATGACTTTTTTAGCAGTTTTTTCAACACAGTATACTGTGACTAGTTTCAACATGCTATACTATGACTTTTTTTAGCAGTTTTTTAACACAGTGTTCTGTGACTTTTTTAGCAATTTTTTCAACACAGTATACTATGACTGATTGTCATACTATACTATGACGTTTTTTGCAGTTTATTACAACAGTGTTCTGTGACTATTTTCGACATACTATACTATGACTTTTTTTAGCAGTTTTTTAACACAGTGTTCTGTGACTTTTTTTTTAGCAATTTTTTCAACACAGTATACTATGACTGATTTTGTCATACTATACTATGACGTTTTTTGCAGTTTATTACAACAGTGTTCTGTGACTATTTTCGACATACTATACTATAATTTTTTTAGCAGTTTTTTAACAGTGTTCTGTGACTTTTTTAGCAATGTTTTCAACACAGTATACTGTGACTGATTTTGTCATACTATACTATGACGTTTTTTGCAGTTTATTACAACAGTGTTCTGTGACTATTTTTGACATACTATACTATGACTTTTTTAGCAGTTTTTTCAACACAGTATACTATGACTATTTTCAACAAACTATACTATGACTTTTTTTAGCAGTTTTTTAACACAGTGTTCTGTGACTTTTTTAGCAATGTTTTCAACACAGTATACTATGACTGATTTTGTCATACTATACTATGACTTTTTTTGCAGTTTATTACAACAGTGTTCTGTGACTATTTTCGACATACTATACTATGACTTTTTTAGCAGTTTTTTCAACACAGTATACTATGACTGATTTTGTCATACTATACTATGACTTTTTTTGCAGTTTATTACAACAGTGTTCTGTGACTATTTTCGACATACTATACTATGACTTTTTTAGCAGTTTTTTCAACACACTATACTATGACTTTTTTAGCAGTTTTTTAACACAGTGTTCTGTGACTTCTTTAGCATTTTTTTCAACACTATACTATGACTGATTTTGTCATACTATACTATGACTTTTTTTGCAGTTTATTACAACAGTGTTTTGTGACTATTTTCGACATACTATACTATGACTTTTTTAGCAATTTTTTCAACACAGTACACTATGACTGATTTTGTCATACTATACTATGACTTTTTTTGCAGTTTATTACAACAGTGTTCTGTGACTTTTCGACATACTATACTATGACTTTTTTAGCAATTTTTTCAACACAGTATACTATGACTATTTTCAACAAACTATACTATGACTTTTTTTAGCAGTTTTTTAACACAGTGTTCTGTGACTTTTTTTTAGCAATTTTTTCAACACAGTATACTATGACTGATTTTGTCATACTATACTTTGACGTTTTTTGCAGTTTATTACAACAGTGTTCTGTGACTATTTTCGACATACTATACTATGACTTTTTTAGCAGTTTTTTCAACACACTATACTATGACTATTTTCGACATACTATACTATGACTTTTTTAGCAGTTTTTTAACAGTGTTCTGTGACTTTTTTAGCAATTTTTTCAACACAGTATACTATGACTGATTTTGTCATACTATGCTATGACGTTTTTTGCAGTTTATTACAACAGTGTTCTGTGACTATTTTCGACATACTATACTATGACTTTTTTAGCAGTTTATTACAACACAGTATACTATGACTATTTTCGACATACTATACTATGACGTTTTTTGCAGTTTATTACAACAGTGTTCTGTGACTATTTTCGACATACTATACTATGACTTTTTTAGCAGTTTTTTCAACACAGTATACTATGACTATTTTCGACATACTATACTATGACTTTTTTAGCAGTTTTTTAACACAGTGTTCTGTGACTTTTTAAGCAATTTTTTCAACACAGTATACTATGACTGATTTTGTCATACTATACTATGACTTTTTTTTGCAGTTTATTACAACAGTGTTCTGTGACTATTTTCGACATACTATACTATGACTTTTTTAGCAGTTTTTTAACAGTGTTCTGTGACTTTTTTTTAGCAATTTTTTCAACACAGTATACTATGACTATTTTCGACATACTATACTATGAATTTTTTAGCAGTTTTTTCAACACAGTGTTCTGTGACTTTTTTAGCAATGTTTTCAACACAGTATACTATGACTGATTTTGTCATACTATACTATGACTTTTTTAGCAGTTTTTCCAACACAGTATACTGTGACTAGTTTCAACATGCTATACTATGACTTTTTTTAGCAGTTTTTTAACACAGTGTTCTGTGACTTTTTTAGCAATTTTTTCAACACAGTATACTATGACTGATTGTCATACTATACTATGACGTTTTTTGCAGTTTATTACAACAGTGTTCTGTGACTATTTTCGACATACTATACTATGACTTTTTTTAGCAGTTTTTTAACACAGTGTTCTGTGACTTTTTTTTTAGCAATTTTTTCAACACAGTATACTATGACTGATTTTGTCATACTATACTATGACGTTTTTTGCAGTTTATTACAACAGTGTTCTGTGACTATTTTCGACATACTATACTATGACTTTTTTAGCAGTTTTTTAACACAGTGTTCTGTGACTTTTTTAGCAATGTTTTCAACACAGTATACTGTGACTGATTTTGTCATACTATACTATGACGTTTTTTGCAGTTTATTACAACAGTGTTCTGTGACTATTTTTGACATACTATACTATGACTTTTTTAGCAGTTTTTTCAACACAGTATACTATGACTATTTTCAACAAACTATACTATGACTTTTTTTAGCAGTTTTTTAACACAGTGTTCTGTGACTTTTTTAGCAATTTTTTCAACACAGTATACTATGACTGATTTTGTCATACTATACTATGACGTTTTTTGCAGTTTATTACAACAGTGTTCTGTGACTATTTTCGACATACTATACTATGACTTTTTTAGCAGTTTTTTCAACACAGTATACTATGACTGATTTTGTCATACTATACTATGACTTTTTTTGCAGTTTATTACAACAGTGTTCTGTGACTATTTTCGACATACTATACTATGACTTTTTTAGCAGTTTTTTCAACACACTATACTATGACTATTTTCGACATACTATACTATGACTTTTTTAGCAGTTTTTTAACACAGTGTTCTGTGACTTCTTTAGCATTTTTTTCAACACTATACTATGACTGATTTTGTCATACTATACTATGACTTTTTTTGCAGTTTATTACAACAGTGTTTTGTGACTATTTTCGACATACTATACTATGACTTTTTTAGCAGTTTTTTAAACAGTGTTCTGTGACTTTTTTAGCAATTTTTTCAACACAGTATACTATGACTGATTTTGTCATACTATACTATGACTTTTTTTGCAGTTTATTACAACAGTGTTCTGTGACTTTTCGACATACTATACTATGACTTTTTTAGCAATTTTTTCAACACAGTATACTATGACTATTTTCAACAAACTATACTATGACTTTTTTTAGCAGTTTTTTAACACAGTGTTCTGTGACTTTTTTTTAGCAATTTTTTCAACACAGTATACTATGACTGATTTTGTCATACTATACTTTGACGTTTTTTGCAGTTTATTACAACAGTGTTCTGTGACTATTTTCGACATACTATACTATGACTTTTTTAGCAGTTTTTTCAACACACTATACTATGACTATTTTCGACATACTATACTATGACTTTTTTAGCAGTTTTTTAACAGTGTTCTGTGACTTTTTTAGCAATTTTTTCAACACAGTATACTATGACTGATTTTGTCATACTATGCTATGACGTTTTTTGCAGTTTATTACAACAGTGTTCTGTGACTATTTTCGACATACTATACTATGACTTTTTTAGCAGTTTTTTCAACACACTATACTATGACTATTTTCGACATACTATACTATGACTTTTTTAGCAGTTTTTTAACACAGTGTTCTGCGACTTTTTTAGCAATTTTTTCAACACAGTACACTATGACTGATTTTGTCATACTATACTATGACTTTTTTTGCAGTTTATTACAACAGTGTTCTGTGACTTTTCGACATACTATACTATGACTTTTTTAGCAATTTTTTCAACACAGTATACTATGACTATTTTCAACAAACTATACTATGACTTTTTTTAGCAGTTTTTTAACACAGTGTTCTGTGACTTTTTTTTAGCAATTTTTTCAACACAGTATACTATGACTGATTTTGTCATACTATACTTTGACGTTTTTTGCAGTTTATTACAACAGTGTTCTGTGACTATTTTCGACATACTATACTATGACTTTTTTAGCAGTTTTTTCAACACACTATACTATGACTATTTTCGACATACTATACTATGACTTTTTTAGCAGTTTTTTAACAGTGTTCTGTGACTTTTTTAGCAATTTTTTCAACACAGTATACTATGACTGATTTTGTCATACTATGCTATGACGTTTTTTGCAGTTTATTACAACAGTGTTCTGTGACTATTTTCGACATACTATACTATGACTTTTTTAGCAGTTTTTTCAACACAGTATACTATGACTATTTTTGACATACTATACTATGACTTTTTTAGCAGTTTTTTAACACAGTGTTCTGTGACTTTTTTAGCAATTTTTTCAACACAGTATACTATGACTGATTTTGTCATACTATACTATGACGTTTTTTGCAGTTTATTACAACAGTGTTCTGTGACTATTTTCGACATACTATACTATGACTTTTTTAGCAGTTTTTTCAACACAGTATACTATGACTATTTTTGACATACTATACTATGACTTTTTTAGCAGTTTTTTAACACAGTGTTCTGTGACTTTTTAGCAATTTTTTCAACACAGTATACTATGACTGATTTTGTCATACTATACTATGACGTTTTTTGCAGTTCATTACAACAGTGTTCTTTGACTATTTTCGACATACTATACTATGACTTTTTTTTAGCAGTTTTTTTCAACATAGTGTTCTATGACTAATTTTGACAAACTACTATGACTTTTTTTGCAATTTTTTCAACATAGTTTTCAATGACTATTTTTGTCATACTATACACTATGACTGTTTTCGCAGTTTTTTATAACATAGTGTTTATGACTATTTTCGACATACTATACTATGAGTTTTTTAAGAGTTTTTCACTGTGGTATTCTATGACTTTTTTCCGACATACCCTACCATGTCTATTTTCGACATACTACACTATGACTTTTTTCAATGTGGTATTCTGTGATCTTTTTGTGACATACCCTACTATGTCTATTTTTGTCATACTATACTATGATGTTTATTGTAGTTTTTTACAACAGTGTTCTGTGACTATTTTCAACATACTACACTATGAGTTTTTTAGCAGTTTTTTTTAACCACATAGTGTTCTTTGACTTTTTCAGCAATTTTTTTAACACAGTATACTGTGACTGATTTTGTCAGAATATGCTATGATTTTTTTTAACCATTTTTTACAACACAGAGTTTATGACTTTTTTCCACATACTATACTATGAATTTTTAAAGTGTTTTCGATATGGTATTCTACGACTTTTTTCCGACATACACTACTATGTCTATTTTTGTCATACTATACTATGATGTTTTTAGCAGTTTTTTCAACACAGTATACTATGACTATTTTCGACATACTATACTATGACTTTTTTAACAGTTTTTTTTTTTATAACACACTGTTTATGACTATTTTCAACATAGTATACTGTGACATTTTTAGCATTTTTTTCAACATATAATTTTTTGACTATTTTCGACATACTATACTATGAGTTTTTTAAGAGTTTTTCACTGTGGTATTCTACGACTTTTTTCCGACATACCCTACCACGTCTATTTTCGACAAACTACACTGACTTTTTTCAATGTGGTATTCTGTGATCTTTTTCTGACATACCCTACTATGTCTATTTTTGTCATACTATACTATGATGTTTTTTGTAGTTTTTTACAACAGTGTTCTGTGACTATTTTCAACATACTATACTATGACTTTTTTAGCAGTTTTTTAACACAGTGTTCTGTGACTTTTTAAGCAACTTTTTCAACACAGTATACTATGACTATTTTTGTCATACTATACCATGACTTTTTTAACAGTTTTTTTTTTTTACAACACACTGTAATATGACTATTTTCAACATAGTATACTGTGATGTTTTTAGCATTTTTTTTCAACACAGTATACTGTGACTATTTTCGACATACTATAGTATGACTTTTTCAGCAATTTATTCAACATAGTTTTCAATGACTATTTTTGTCATACTATACACTATGACTGTTTTCGCAGTTTTTTATAACATAGTGTTTATGACTATTTTTGACATACTATACTATGAGTTTTTTAAGAGTTTTTCACTGTGGTATTCTACGACTTTTTTCCGACATACCCTACCATGTCTATTTTCGACAAACTACACTTTGACTTTTTTCAATGTGGTATTCTGTGATCTTTTTCTGACATACCCTATTATGTCTATTTTTGTCATACTATACTATGATGTTTTTTGTAGTTTTTTACAACAGTGTTCTGTGACTATTTTCAACATACTATACTATGACTTTTTTAGCAGTTTTTTTTACCACAGTGTTCTGACTTTTTTAGCAATTTTTTCAACACAGTATACTATGACTGATTTTGTCATACTATACTATGACTTTTTTTGCAGTTTATTACAACAGTGTTCTGTGACTATTTTCGACATACTATACTATGACTTTATTAGCAGTTTTTTTCAGCGTAGTTTTCTGTGACTATTTTTGTCATACTATGCTATGACTTTTTTAGCAGTTTTTTAACACAGTATACTATGACTGATTTTGTCATACTATACTATGACGTTTTTTGCAGTTTATTACAACAGTGTTCTGTGACTTTGTGTTTGATGACTTTTTTAGACATACTATTCTGACTTCTTAGCAGTTTTTCTACAACATAGTATAGTATGTCGAAAATAGTCATAAACACTATGAGTTTTTTAAGAGTTTTTCACTGTGGTATTCTACGACTTTTTTCCGACATACACTACTGTGTCTATTTTTGTCATACTATAACTATGATGTTTTTAGCTGTTTTGTCAACACAGTTTCTATGACTATTTTCGACATACTATACTATGACTTTTTTGCACTTTTTTCAACACAGTATACTATTGCTGATTTTGTCATACTATACTGTGACTTTAACAGTTTTTTTTTTTTACAACACACTGTTTATGACTATCTTCAACGTAGTATACTGTGACGTTTTTGGAAGTTTTTTCAACATAGTGTTCTATTACTATTTTTGTCATACTATACTTTGACTATTTTTAGCATGTCTATTTTCGACATACTACACTATGATTTTTTTTTTTTTTAGCAGTTTACAACATAGTGTTCTATGACATTTTTAGCAATTTTTTCAACACAGTATACTATGACTTTGTCATACTACGCTATGACTTTTTTTTTAGCAGTTTTTTACAACACAGTGTTTATGGCTTTTTTCTACATACTATACTATGAATTTTTAAAGTGTCTTCGATATGGTATTCTGTGACTTTTTTCCGACATACACTACTATGTCTATTTTTGTCATACTATACTATGGTGTTTTTAGCTGTTTTTTCAACACAGTTTCTATGACTATTTTCGACATACTATACTATGACTTTTTTGCACTTATTTCAACACAGTATACGATTGCTAATTTTGTCATACTATACTATGACTTTTTTAACAGGTTTTTTTTTTTTTTTTTAAAACACACTGTTTATGAGTATTTTCAACATTGTATACTGTGACTTTTTAGCAGTTTTTTCAACATAGTGTTCTATTACTATTTTTGTCATACTATACTATGAATATTTTTAGCAGTTTTTTGACAGTGTTCTTTGGCTTTTTTCGACATAGTATACTATGACTTTTTTTCAGCAGTTTTTTCAACACAGTATACTATGTCTATTTTTGACATACTATACTATACATTTTTCAGCAATTTTTTCAACATATAGTTCTTTGACTATTTTCGACATGCTATACTATGACTTTTTTTTTTAGCAGTTTTTTTCAACATAGTTTTCAATGACTATTTTTTGTCATACTATACACTATGACTGTTTAAGCAGTTTTTTCATAACAGTGTTTGACTATTTTTGTTTTTGTACTTTTGTATTTTATTTGTATTTTTTGACATATTATACCACCTTTTTTTGACACGCTATATGATAACTTTTTCAATAGTATTTTTCCTACATAGTATACCATGACTTTTTTTGAGAAACTATTCCATTACTTTTTAAGCAGTTTTTTAATGTAGTATTCTGTGAGTTTTTCAACATACTATACGACGTTTTTAGCTGTTTTTTCAACATAGTGTTCTATGACTTTTCAGTATGACACAGTATAGTATGACTGCTTCTGATTTTATTTTCATTTACCCTACTATTACATTTTTTGCAGTTTTTTTCCTCAACAAGGTATACTACAACTTTTTTTTGACATACTATACTTTGACCTTTTCAGCAGTTTTTTTCACTAAAGTATATTATAACAATTTTCAAAACACTACACTTCTTTAGCAGTGTTATTGACATAGTATACTATGATTTTTTTAACATACTATAATAGTGTTTTTTTTTTTCAACATTGTATACTATGACACTTTTTGACAAACTACAGTATGATTTTTTTTAGCAGTTTTGTCAACATTGTATACTACAACACTTTGACATACTATGCTATTCTCTTTCAGTAGTTTTACAAATTTATAGAAAGGATCTTAAAAAGGTCTTAAAAAATGATTAAAAAATGCAGAATTTTAACTTCAAGATTCATGAATATACCCTGCTTCGTATTAGGGTTGATCCACTGTTGATTTCACTTCTGTCTACCATGGGCTTTCTCTAATACTAAATTACAGGACAATTGACCTGTGCGTTACCTTTCCCAGCTGGGTCTCACTGAGAGAGAAGGAGTCCATGAAGGCCTGAGCAATGACAGACAGACAGCTCTCTTGTTGTGGAGTCTTATCCATGTCGAAAACAAACTGGGGGTTTTTCAGGATGTTGACCCAGAAGCGCAGAGGCAAACTGCACAGTAGCATAAAGACGTCAGGAAGAAAAGGTGCAACTTTAGGTGTTAACTTCTGTAATAAAGCTTTTCACACTGTCAGTGGAGCATTAGATGTCCCCACCATACCTGTTGGTCTTCCAGATGTGCAGGACATCGGGGTCAGTGATCTTCATGTTGTCTGCCTGAGTGTCAAGGAAGTCAAAGAAGTATTTGACAGCAAGCGGGGCTCTGCTGTGTGGTGTCCCCCAGATAGATCTGAACAAGTTCTCCACAAATGAATGCACCGCCACCTTAAAGATAGAGAAGAAGGTAATGTCATTTATTGCTGTCTTGTGTAGTTCAGAGAAGTATGAAGAAAAGTTTGAATTCCCTCTCCTCTGAAATAAATGCATACAACCTCACTCTCCAAACAATTCTGCACTGTTAATTACTTATTTCCTGTCTAAAAAAAAGCAAAGACCAAAGTGCCATCTGCTCTCTAATCTGAGTTAAAAACAAAACCCCCTCCAAATTCAGTAACACTCCGACCAGAGTAACAGCATGTCTACACAGAGAGCATTTCAGCTGCTTTTTTCAGTGGTCTGTCTCATGGGTGTCTGATGGAACAGACATGCTCCTATTATAGGCAATTCTACACAGGCTGTATCAAGGGTCGTGGTTTACTCAAACTTAAATGCAACATACAATTAATACTGCTTCCTGTGTAGATGGATGCTTTCATTGTTTCACTGCAACATGAGCACTGCTGCAGGTGGTTAAAACAACCTTGTGAGACAGATTCTGGTATCACTTCTATTATTATTGGTGTGTGTCTGTTTAAGTAAACTGAGGTATTGCAACTGGTTCCTCTTGCCTTGGTGGAGAGCAGCTTGGTGAGGTGCACTTCCTTCAGTTTTAATTTCTTCCTCTCTGGATTCTTTCTTTGGTCCTCGTCTACATCTGGATCAATCTGCAGAAAAGAGGCATCAAGCAACCACTGAATTGTCGGCCTTTATAGTTGTAGTGATTAAAATGTTTGTGTCTTCTGAACTTATTTGATTATTCATTTCTGCAAACATAAAACACAAACTGCCTCTTACCAAGTGGAAGTATTTTCCAGAGAAGTTCTCATCATCTAAAGAAAAGATGAACAGAAATAAACAGTGATTGTTATCAGAAATAATGAGCTTCCTCTTCTGCCAGTTAGCATTTGGTGTGATGGTTACGGGATTTATTAAAATGTGTAAAATAAAAGTAGCGGCTACAATGCAGGTAGGGCAACGACACTCGCTGAGAGCGGTGAGGGAAAATTATGCTACTAGTGTGGCTGAATATGATTCAGAGCTGCTCATCTCAAGGCCCTCTTACTATCTGTTCGTGAGCTTTCAGTTGCGTCTCAAGGTTCTCCGACTCAGGTGTCAAGCCATATCGTGACCTTCATTCCAGTGTTAGTACACATGATGACAACCAGTTCCACTTGCTAATAAAGACTGTGGGAAGTGGTTGAAAGCTCAGAAAAAGCATGTCAACGTCATGGCTGGTAGTATCAGTATCAGTAGTATCAGTACTCTGAACTTTTAAGGTATCGACCAAAATAACCCTTTACCAATTAGTATTAAAACGTCTCAAGTTAAAGGATAACCGCATTCAGTCCTGTTTGTACCCAGATCTAGACAAAAGGACTTTGTATTGTTTGGTTTGCAGCCAAGTGTTCTTTAACCTAATGTGACGTGTGATTGGCAGCTGCAGCAGCTACAACCCATACAGTCTGTGCTGTGCTGGAGGAAGCGCGGTGTATTTAATGAAATTGGCCTTTCAGCATGCTGAGATGCAACCAAAACATTCCAAAGTATGGCTCTACTATACTAGATGCCTGTGGCCTCTGGTGGCATTTTAAGCCAAGTGAATGCTTCCTTTAAATGCCAGCTATTGAACAAAGTAGAAAAAAATGAAACAAATTAAGTACCTTACTTGTAGCCTATTGATATCACTTTAAGGGTACTGGCACTGGTACTGGTATCATAATTTTTTATAATAGTACCAAGCTCATTGATATCATTTTTAAATAAGCTACCTTGAAGAAAGGACCCACAAAGTGTTTCTTCACGTCTTTATGCTAAGCTAACATAATCCCCGTCCAACTCTCCATAGTTAGTGCACAGACATGAAAGCGGTATTGATCTTCTCATCTAACTCGTTAAAAAAAACAAATAAACATTTCAAAATCAAGAGGGAGGTCGGCAGCATTTGCCTTCTCAGTTCTTACCCTTCAGACTTCCCTGGGGGCTCAAAGGAGGATGAGTTTTTTTAGAAAGCACTTTGATTGTGGCTCCATCAGGAACCTAGAGAAGCACACACAGACCAGCACACAGAGAAGCTAATGCATGACATTTACTTTGATTTTTCAACATTTGTTCCAAAATCTTAATCCCCAATTTGGTAAAAAGAGACTATGAAATGTCTATAACAGCATGAGATGAGAACAAACAATTGCATGGGCCTTTACATATCAGCTTACATTTCTATAATGGCTATATATAGGTATTGCAATGAAAGATGGCATTTACAAGAGCCTTGCTTTCAATTTTACCTGTCACCGTGTTTTGTTTTTATGGTTTGTTTGTGTATGTGCATACGTAACAGGAAACCACAGTCACACAGAAAATCTCCAGATGCTTGAGTCTGCTGACCCAGGGGTTAAAAGGAGATGTTCAAAAAAACATCAGCTTTCCAGGAAGTTAAGAAACCTTCTTTATTTAACATTTACTCAGATCTACTTCAATTAAAACAGAAATTTCAACACAGCCCATGCCACCAGGCTATCACACAACTTGTGTCAGAGTGTGTCTTTCCCAGGCTCTGATGGTACTCTGATGGCTGACAGACACACACAGCAAACAGAGATCTCATTATGAAGCCATTACGAACCACTCTTCTTACAGTATGTTTTTTTTCTCATATAAAAAGTATCTCTCTCATCAGCTTTAATGACAAAGTGAGATGGGGAAGAGCATCCCATCTGCTCTCACTGACATAAACTGACTCAGTTGGTCCAAATTCGATTCTGTTGTTGTTGCCCACTGGAAATGATGAGTCTTAAAAGCAGTTCAACAGCAAATTTCAAAATAAGTAAAGTAAAAGTATATTTCTGAGTAAAGTCCCCAAAGAACTTTGTGCAGACATTCAGTACAGAAGAAGTTAGACTGATGTCAGATTATTTGCCTTTTGTTGTTTGTTGTTTGTTGTTTTGGTATAACACCTCACAGACCACCTGGGTCACAAGCAGGCTTCTTTTTAGTGTGGGTAGGTTCCCTGTCACCTTTTTGATGTGTGCACATTGAAAACAGCTTCGTCTCACCACTGTCTGGGCACTATGTAGCTGTTTCCTGTTAGATTCAAGCTGTCAATGTTCAAAATATTATGGGAAGTATTTGCAATGAGTGGTTTGTTATATACATTTTGAAACCGGTTTCTGTCAAGCTGTTTTACTATTTTACTGTCGTGAATATAATATGTTAGAATCTACAATGTGTGCAGTTATTACTTATAACATCAGAGCTCTCCGGGTTGACCTCCATCTCTAACAAGTTCAGTGAACGCACTTTGTTTTGTTTCCATGGTAATGGATATATGAGTAAGAGGGTCAAGATTCAGGGCGTAGTGTTATGAGGAAGTAGCATGTCTTGATTGTGTGCATACTGCACGCAGTATGTACGTTTAAGGGCAGCTGCAGTAACTACAAATCCTACTACAAAGCAGGATTTGGGGTTAGTGAGGTGACTTCAGGGTTAATCTTGGGTTTTCAGTACTACAAAGCTGGTTCACTTTTTCATGGGATAAATCAATGTGGTATGTGACGCTCAAAAGTTTAACAGTAAGTGTTTTTATGTCGACATATTCAGAACAGTTTCTTCATCATTCCATAAAACACTCAAATCAAATCAAAACACTCACACTATATTTAAGTCATACATGTTCATACCTACATGTCTTTTAAATCTTGGCCTACTTTTAATATTTGGAAATTATTACTTGTGTTTCTACATCTTAGTCTTCTCTAATACTCTTGTTTACATTACCTTCTGATGAATGTGACTTTCTGCATGTAGGCGAAGTTATTCGTGGTTCTGATGACACCTCTCACTATTTACAACCACATCTCTTTTACATGAATAGCTTGTGGCTAGATAGGAGAGCCCACAGTTGACTCACAGGCCTGGGGGACTCCAGTTGTGTTGACTGGATATGCAGCATTTTCTGTTGCACTTGTTTTTGACTTTGCATCATTTTTTGTATTTGCAGTGTGTTTGCTGATGTTGATGTTCATATGTGTTTTTGAATCATTGTAGCACGTTTGCTCTTGTTGGTCACCATGTTTCTATGACAGCCATCACAGAGTGTAACTGTATGCATGCTCTTTTCCTGTGGGCAGAGACAGGAACAGTAACAGTCAAAGTGAGAGGGGTGTTGTGCCAACTGACACAGGCTCAGCTCTGCCTCCCCGCTCTCATTTTGACTGGGATAGGTCTGAGATACAGTGTTTGATTTCCCAAACAACAGCACAACACAAACACTTCATGACTTTAAGCCTCAAAGTGCATGGCGGAAGTCCTCGCACACTGACTGCTTTTTTTTAAATACTCCTATTCCTTACCTTGTAGTGCTCGAGTGTGTTGAGCATTGTCACCTCCCCGATGACCTCAGAGCTGGCATCCACTTCTTCAAGAGGAACAAACGATCCATTCCTCTCATACTCTGGTGGGAAAAAATTAAACTGTGTAAAAAGTCTTTTTTATGACAGAAATGTTTAAAAACAGATCAAATATATTGTGTAATTAATAGGCCTAGTAGTTTGTGGCAAACGTTACTCAAACAGGGGTAAATGGTGCATTTGTTGGGAAGCACTTTCAGCTGCCGGTTAATAAACATTAGACGCAACACCGTGACAGTGGATGCGAGACTAAAGGACAGTTAACTCAAAAATCAAAAATACATATCTTTCCTCTTACCTGTAGTGCTATTTATCAATCTAGATAGTTTTGGTGTGAGTTGGCGAGTGTTGGAGATGTTGGCTGTGGAGATATCTGCCTTTTCTCAACACTTTGAAACCTGGAGCAACATCACATTTCTTGGGCTGCTTTCAGACCCCTTTTGCAAGTATTCAAACCTTTGAACCCTGAGCAAATTGGTACAATTTCTTTCAAAAACATGGGGAGAAAGGGCTATAAACTTGGTATGAAATGTTCCACAAATTGTAAAAACTTTATAGATTTAGAAAAGAATGTGATTGTTTAAAATTTTTTTAATTTATTTAAATTAAAAAACAATAGGGAAAAAGAAAAAAACCTAGGGAAAAACTACATTTATAATTATCATTATTATATATTAAAAATGATGTTACAGAGTTATTATAATTTTTAAACTCTTTTTTCCAGGTCATTTCCTTGTTTGTTTGGTTTTAATTTTTTATTTAATTTTTCTTGTTTAATTTTCTTGTTTATTTTTTTTTTAATCATTTCTTCTTATTGCTTTCTTCCCAATTTTCTTAAAAGAAACCAAACCAATTTGCTCAGTTTTCAAAGGGTTAAATATAATAGAAATACATGGCACTCAGCTTGTGGTGCTCAAAGCAGCAAGAACATAGATTTGATAAACTCAACAGCAATGTCTCTTTTAAGAAATCATGACCTGGTTACTCAGGATAATCCACAGACCTTGTTGTGAGCAGTTTCATGTAGGAACTATTTTCCATATCCCAAACTACACCCGCTAAACATATCACCATGCAGAAGGAAGTGTGCAGTTACTCAAGAAGCTTGTGCTTGTGACAGCCCGAGATGAAGACATCAATGGCTTCCTCATCGGCTGTGCTGTAATAAGTTGGTGAGTGTGGTTCCTACAAGAGGTTTTCAATTTTTTGAAGTACTTTGCCTTATTTTTATCCCTTTTAAAATGTTTATTCTATGTTTAATATATGCACCAAAAACCAAAGCAAATTCCTTGTAATTGAAAACCTTCCTGGCAATTAGGGGTGGGCGATATGGCCCTAAAATAATATCATGATATTTCAGGGTATTTTTGTGATAACAATATTCCTGATGATATGACAAATTAGTTAAAATATATATTTTTTATTATTAATTTAAGGACATAGAATTGCAACAAAATAAGTGTAGTTTTACAGTTTGCTTTCAAATAATCAGTAAAAACTAAACAAAAATTATGTCTAATTTCTTTAGTTTGTAAACAACAACAGTCACTCAGAGTGAGATTCAGATTCTGTATACAGCATTAATAGTTCAACAAAATAAAATCTACCACAAATTACACATTTAAACAGCTCTCAAATACAAAAAAAATGTACCCTGGGATCTATATCTATAAATCAACAGGTGATTTCCTTCTCTTTTAGCAAAATCTTAAATGATTGAGTTGTTTTTTTCCACCTGGACCTTTATGCTCCGCCATTTCTCCTCTGATCATCACACTGTAACCTGTGACAGGCTGTTATGATACCAGAACTATCACACATTCACATATATGGAGTTTTTGTTGAGCCACGAGCTTCACGTAGCTTTACATTACCCAAGGGTTTATGACATAATCTCTTGACAACAGCAATTTCCATGTGTGCATGGTGAAAGAGGAAAGGGAGAGACGCCGTGCTGCTGACAGAGGAGCCAGCTGAATGAGTTCGCTCTTAGTGGTAACTCACTAGAGGAGTCTGAGAAGTCCCGGGCTGTTCATAAAACTCTCAGGACACCACAGTTTATTCCACACTACTGACACTGCTCCTCTTTTTGGAACCACCGTGGAGTCAGTAATGATTTCGCTTCCAGCCATACTTGTTGTTGCCGTGGGTAACAGTATGCATCAATATGTCAACAAGTCGAAATATTGCAAGTATCACAGTATGAATTTGTCATATCATGTTCAAATTATACCTGTATTATCGTGAACAAAGTGATGTGGCAAACTCCTATTGACAATAAATCCTTCTCTGACTCGGATTCAAATGTTTTCGGGTTTTTTTGTTGGCCCCTTGAGCAGTGGAACCTAGTTCCATTATACTGGAGAGAAGGCAGGCATCTCTACAGCTGATATCTCCAATACTCTACAACTCACACCAAAACAATCTAGACTGTTGAATGACACTACAGATAAGAGGCAAAGTATGTATTTTTGATTTTTGGGTGAACTGTCCCTTTAATAAACAGAGCCTGTTTATTTACAGTAATGAAGGGATAGGTTATCCAGTGCAACAGTGTGGCTCAGTGATGTGTTTAATAGTTTTTAAACAGCAATATAGGAATAAGATATATCAGGCTTCATCTTCACAGTCATTGTTGCTTTTTGAGCTTTAGTGTATCCTAGTATATCTGTTACTTACCGATACAAATCTCCCTGAGGAGGGTGTTGTAGGGGAAACCAAACTTGGCCTTGAAGGTAGACAGGATTTTCTCTTTGACTTGCTCTATTGAGTCACAGCTGAGAGCATTAACCTCCAGAGGCTCACTGACCTCTCCGTCACTGCCCACTGCAAACAGCACCTTCAGTTTCTGTAAACGATAGACAGAAACATGGACACAACTGATATGTCATTGTATTTGCTAATTACTGGCAACAACTCTTTTTTTATTTTTATAGCCAGCCAAAATATAATCAACTATCTCTGAATCAATTTCTTCTGGTGTATCATTCATTCATGAGCTTACTCACTACTCTCAGACACGCTCAGATATGCACACTGCAGAACTCATGCAAACGGTGTGTGAACGGTGACTAAAAATTTACCACACTGGCACATGCATGCAGCTGCATGTGCAGTATGCTTCCATTCGTACTTGCCAAAAACCACTAAAATAACCACTATTCCTAACCTCAGTTTTCCCATCATGCAAACAGCCCGATTTAAAGCTTCATCGAAACAACAGCTGTTTCATATCACAGCACATTATAACAATATTAAAGATCAGACGTCATCCTTCATTCGTTGTTGAAAGTAAAACACAGCTGCAGGGACCTCTGAGGGAAGGTGTGGTTAATGAAAGGCTTTCAAAGCAGTGCTGCATGAGTTGATGTATCATCAGACTTCATCTTATTTCCTTTGAGCAGTTTGTGGCTAATGCACACTTCGTCTAATGGTTGGAAATGAGCATTAAAGGGAGATAGTGGTTTGTTAGATTAGATAAAACGTCCATGAGGCGCTGTGGGTAGAGTCACTGTAGCAGCACAGAGAAGGAAATGAAAGAGAGGAGGGAACACAGAGTGCTGAAGATGTGACACAGTGAAGTGTTGCATTAGAGAGCGCACTGGGGACAATTCAACAGATAAATGTTGTTGCAGGTTTGCAGACATTTGCAATGTGTGCGGGGCGTTCATGTGTCGACTATTGCACATGTACGTTGATGTGCTAAAATCTACACAACATAGTCTTTGTGGGAAGCACATGTGTAGAAATGTTCTATAAATGTTTAGCTGTGCATTAGTGGCTGTTTGACAGATTACAGATACATGCTTTCTGTCAAACATTTGATACTGAGTAGGAAATACAGGATGACTGGCAGGGACTACTGCTGCAGTCAGCGTGATTCTTAAAATATTCAGAGACTAAAACATTAAAGAAAACTTGGTTTGAAATCTTAAGTATTGCTCTATAACTTAATGCAACAATCAAAGTTAAACTGTGGGGGTAAAAGCAGCCTTAGGTATTATTTATTAAGAGTTTAACACCCTAATCTCACGGACTGTGAGGGTGTGGTTTGATCAGATTTAACTGCCAGGCAGCATACGCAAACAACTTCACTTATGCTTCCTCGCTTCCTCTCTCCTCCCATGACCCAGAAATCGTTTCCACCTCCACCATAGTGAAGGATCCTCCAAACCAAGCATAATGAAGTCTGTCTCTCTGTGTGTCCTTCTTGTATGTCGAGACCTGTTCATCTGATCTACGTCACAAGCAAGTGACCTAGATGCCTATTTGGAATTTCATGCCTCTGCTGACCGTGATTAGCCGCAACTGGGTGTGTTTTTCAGAGGTGGATTTAGTGATTTAGGTGCCCAGGCAAATGTTGTGTTGCTTTACTTTTTCCCCTTTATCTAACTGGGTATGTTGGCAGTGTTAGAAAAAGTACTCAAAACATTGTACGAGCAGTTTTTAAAAAAGCACTGTAAGCAGCAATACCACAGGCCAAGCAGTCAGCCTATGTTTTGAACATGGACTGTACGACTGAAACAAAACTGTTCTATAAATGCCTGATGAAACACCCCATCACCCACAGTAAGACACTGGGTGAGAAAATATGTTTTCAGCGCCTTCAAGATGATTCAATCAACATATGCATGAAGTTGTGTGTGTCAGCATCATTACATGTATGAATCAGGTCCACTCAATGCACCTTTAACCCACATTTGACCTTGTCATATGAGACTGATGTCACTGGTTAGATTCCCGTGTCAGCATTTACACTCCAGTGACTGTAGTTGCACAAACTTCAGTCAAACCCACAAAATAAAGAAAAAGAGTTTGATTACACAAGTACAAAATAAAGTTCTGTTTCAGTTTCAGGTCTCTGTATGTGTCATGTCATGCTCAGCCACTCAACCATATTTTCCTACTCTCAGTTTTAATGATATTTAAATACTTTATAATTTTTGTGTCCATCCCTTACAGAGATGATTGTTGAGCAGTGCTGGGCTGTGACTAACCTGCACTGAACCCACATGAATGTTTTGCTCTGGATGGGGTCTAAAAGAAGTGCCTGCACATGTGCGTGTAAGTGCAAAAATACTGTATGTATACGTCAGCTTCCATCTAATACTTAAGATTCAGTTTGTCTCATTTGTTGTCATGGAATGCAGTGGTTATCAACATTTACTACACATTCATTTTTTCAGTCATTCCGACCTCTTTAGGTCTCTAAAAATGACTCAAAGACTTCATTTTAGATGACTCTCAAAATCTGTAATCAATTTAGATGCCATTTAGGCTCCTATATCTTAAAAATACGCTCTCCATCCCTCTAGCAGATTGAGTTTTCTCCATGTTGTCTAATCCTGACATGGAGTCATTTAATAATTTGTACATTGAGGGCATCATTGCATCCTTCCAACAGATTACAGATTAGATCTTTTTGCTGTTGTTGTTTTTTTTTTTAGATATCTACAGGTTTGTCTGGGTCACAAGCTCCACTGATGCTTTTTAAACACCACTCCCTAAATCAAAAGTTACGTGAGAAGATATGAGAAAATAAATATATTAGTATATATTTGTCTTCTTTGTTACTATGTTTTTGTCTTGTTTATGTTTATATGCCATTCCTTTTTTATGATTTAAAAAAATGTTGAAATTATTGAAGAAACTGTTGTTCACATGAAGAAACACCAATAAAAAGAGTTATGTGGGGAAAAAAAAGACTAACTTTTTGGCTGACTTGCTCATAACCCACGGACATCTGCGACTGTTGACAGACTGTAGACATTGCTCTATTTTAAAGTGTCACAAGCCCAAAATGTTAAGAAACACAGATTTAATGGATGTTGAAGTTTGGTGTTTTCCAACATGTTGTCATTTAAATCATATTATCCATTTGTCTCAGTGTAACGTGAATTTGTTATTTTTTACTCACTATGTATTTCTTTGCTTAATTTTCATGCTAATATTACCCAAAATATAAAATAACTAGGACTAAATTACCTTTATCTGCACTGGTGTCAGGAACTCTAGCTCTGAGAAGTAGGGTGTCTTCAAAGAAAGCTTGTTAATGCAGTGTTTGTGGGTTCATTGATATGTTTAACTGAGAAATGCTTGAACGCTCCACTTCCTTGAATGAGCTGTTTTCACGAACATATGACTATGAGTAGCTGCTTCCCCAAACTGAGTCTGTCACATCTTAAAATCTAATGTATAATGCAGTTTATCCTCATCAGAAGCACCACATTAATATGCAATAAATTGGATCCTACATCCTACATCTATGGGACATGTGGCATTTGATCATTTAAATCTGGGGATCCAAATGAACTGCAGTGGTTGAGCAAGTATTCAGTAAAAAACTTCCACAATGTGGACATCTGCGTATACTAACAGGGTATTGATCAATACATACCTTACTCAATATTTAGTTTCCTGTTACCATACTTAGCACATATCTCATTGCTGTGGCAAATCATCTCTCGCTCTCATTTTCAGTCTTACTGTTTGACAGCAAGAAGATTCAGTATCCTATCAGTAGAACGAGATGGTACTGTTTTTCAGTTTCAGTATGAAACTTGAAACGGAATCCATAAAAGGTTGTTCTCTGCTTGATACGTCTTAGCCTGACTAAACTGAAGTTACACAACAAAATCCCTGTTTACTGAAGAAGTAATTCACTGCTGGAAATGCTGTAGAAAGAGGCAAATACTTTTGAAACTGGTGCTCAGTGATCAGAGAAAACAGAAGAAAAGGGGCTGTGGCATTTGCGTTTTCTTAGGAGGTAGAAAAACTACAACTACTGGAATGCACTGTGCTGCACTGCACCAATAAACACTCCTGCTGGTGGGTGACGTAATACAATCTTATCCATTTTGATACAGGAAACAATAGGCCTTAAACAGTAAGCTAAAATATATTTCTGAAACATCTGAGGTTAGAAATAGGCAATGTAGTAACAGAATCTTGGCTCATATTTGATCAGCACTGCTTAGTTTTACCGTTTGATCTCAGTATTTTCAGCTTCCGCTTGTTTTTATTTTTTTACAAAACAGGAAACAGCTCAGGTTCCTCTTTACTAATTCTCGCTTCACAGCCAAACAGTGCACTCAAATGTTTCGGTAGACATTTTAGGTGAGAAATAGACTATACAGTGACAGAATCTTGGCTTATATTTAATCGGCGCTGCCTAGTTTTACAGGGCGACATGGCGGTGTGGTAGTTAGCACTGTCACCTCATAGCAAGAGGGTTCTTGATTCTTATCCATCGGCTGGCTGGGCCCGTCTGTAAGGAGTTTGCATGTTCTCCCTGTGTCAGCCTGGCTTTTCTCCAGGTTCTCTGGCTTCCTCCCACAGTCCAAAGACATGCAGGTTAGGTTAAGTGGTGACTTAAAATTGCTTGTAGGTGTGAATGTGAGGGTGACTGGTTGTTGTCCATCCAGGGTGTTCCCTGCCTCTCGCTCAGTGTCACCTAGGATAATGTCCAGCCCCCCCCGCGACCCTGTATCAGGATATGCAGTTACGGAAATGAATGACTGAATGTCTAGTTTTACAGTTTGATCTGACGTTCACAGAGAGAGAGTAGCAGCTCTTTCCCCCAATCTGCTTCCACACATTTGTGTGACATACAAAGACATACGAAAATGCAGAAGTACAATCTCAGTTTCAGCAACAGCCCTAAAGCCAGCGAAAATCTGCCCGGTGACATCTTTTGACCTGAGAGATGAGCAGGGAGATCTGGGTACTAGTTAGATGAAGGGAAGCTTACCCTAGTTCATTTACACAAACCACCCACATGTCCATGTCTAGCTTTTATAGCTGAATAACAAAAGTGAATAAATTAAATTTATCTCAACAAAATCTGTGTTTATGAAGCAATGGGTTCATTTATCAGACATTTTTGTCACTGTGTTCTAGGAACTATTTCGTAACTTCTCTGTTGTGCAGTGTCCCGGAAATTGCTCTGTTTTTTTTTTTCTTTTTCAAGGTAACTCAAAACCATGCAGTAAATAAAGGCATGACTGGCTTCTTTAAGCTGTACTGCTTTGCATGTTCAAAAAAGCCTTAAAATACATGGAGGAGGAAGTGGTTCAGTACCAACTGCTGTGTACTGACAAGCTGTTTTAATTCTCTCAGCGTTGCAAACAAATGTCATACGCTATTCACACAGTGAGACTATACTGAGGCACAGCGGTGCTTTGAGCTAACATGCCTACGATGACATATTAACACGTGATGTTTAACGAGTGTAATGTTAACTATATGGTGAACATATATATTAGTGTGTTATCATGCTAACACTTGTTAATTAGCCCTAAACACAAAGTACGGCAGCAGCAGATGGCAATGTCATTAGTTTTGTAGGTATTTTCATTATAAACCAACATTTTGGTTTTGATCTGATGGTGCTGAATTAAAAATTCATGGAGTCATGAAAGTATTACAATTTAACCTGAAGGGAGCACCAATGCCTGTCCCAAATCCCACAACAAACCATCAAGTAGATAAAATATTTCAGTGGATAAGTGAAACCTTTGTTTCAGGGAGTGTTTTTCAGTTTCACTTATGTTACTAAGGTCCTTAAAACTATGTTTTAACAAAAACCATAAAATGTTGTTTCTGCCTTCTGCCTGGTAAGCTTAACGGTGAATGTATTAAAGTTATCTAAACAAAATCCCTGTCTATTCATCTACGGGCTCAGTGATCAGATATAAATTTTTGTCACTGTGTTTCAGGAACTATTTCAGAACTTCTCTGTTGCGCAGACTCCAGGAAATTAGATTTTCATGATAACCTGAAAACAAGATAAGATAAATAAAGCCATGTTTTGCCTCTAAAAGCTGTACTGCTTTGCATGTTCAAGGGGGCCTTAAAATGCATAAAAGAGGAAGTGGTTCAGTTCAACTGCTGTGCACTCACAAGCTGTCTTAATACTCTTAATGTGGAAAACAACCCTCATGCATACACACACTGAGGATGCTGTCTTATACCTGAAGTCCAGAAATTATTGAAAAAAAAAATGTGACCCACGATTAGAAAATTTAATGTCATAGCATCATTTTGATAAAGTGTGTGTAGTGGATGATAGGGGATCCTGTGTATAAATTTTACTTTATGTTAAGGTACACATATTTATCATTAACTAGATGCTTATTTACTCATTAATGCCTTATTCTACATGACCATATTCTACTACTATTAGGCCATTAACTATGAGTTTTTCCTCATTAACCTCCTACTTACTGCTTATTGGTAGGTAGTCAGGAAGTAGTCATGCATGACTTAGAATCTTACTATGCTTTGCTCAGTATGGGCATTATAAGGTGGTAGTACCTCATGAACAGTCATTCTCCCTTCACAACACTTAATAAATACAACCTATTATTTTGTAACTAAACACAAAACTACAAGTGTGTCCAAATAATTGTAAATAACGTCTTGGTAACTCAGAATATGTTACCTTTGTAAAGTGAGGTCTCTCAATAGACCTCTGTTTTTTCAAGGTGTTGCCTGTCACTAAAGAATTGGGTCTGTTCATTGCAGTAGTTGTGTTCTATAAAGGATTTACTAAGTGTGAAAAGGAGGCAACTCCAGGAAAGTGAGCATGTGTGGGCTAGTAAGTGTCATACTACTAGTGAATTAGTTATGCGCAATGCCACACTTTACAACGAGGAACACATTCTGAGTTAGAAAGACTTTATTTAATTGGAATAGGTCGTATGTAATAAATATTATTAAGGGAGATTGACTTATCTTCCTGTACTACCACTTAGAAAGGCCCATACTAAGCAAAGCATATTAAGATCACAACAACAACAACAACAACAACAACAACAACATTTATTTATAGGCGCCTTTCAGGACACTCAAGGACACCTTACACAGTAAAAAGGTGAAAGTAGCTATGTATCCATAGATCATGAAATCAAACAATTCTGTAATATACAATAAAAGTTAATAAAATGACTAGACAAAAACCATAATCATAAAATTATAAATTTATGTACAACAACTTCCTTACTTTCCATCAATAAGCAGTAATTAGGAGGTTGTTGAGTTTTAGCCTTCGTTATTGGCCTAGTAGTTGTAGAATATGGTCATGCAGAATAAGGCATTAATAAGTGCTTTATAATTACTAGTGAGGATAATAAGGATATATGATAAGCTAATGAGCAAGTAGTTGGTAGTGAATGTGTACCTTGGTGTAAAATGTCAACTACATTTTATTATAAGTAAGAGCTTAACAAACTAAAAAGTAAAACATGAAAAGAGAACTAAGAATTGGGAAGTGTTAATTATGTCTTCTACATGTGAAAACACAGCTGACTAAACCTGTGACGTACAGACACAGTGCAAAACTCAAATGTATCACACATAGTTTAGTAGTTATTCTGTGAGTGTGAAGCAAGTAAACCATCAAACATGAAATAACCTTGTTTGAACCCAGGTAATCAGCTCAAGTGTACAAATGCCCTGGGATCTAAAAAGTGTGTGTGTGTGTACCAGAGAGCTGAAGTCGGGAGCCTGCCACAACAGCCAGTCCTCGCTGAGTGTGTACAGAGCTTTCTCTGTCACACAGTCCACAGGTCCTTTGGCTGTCTGCTGCGTGAGAGCGCTGACCATCAGGAACAAGTGCTGGCCAACACTTTCCTGTACAAAATCAGGAACAGGAACACAGCCAGTCAAATGAGATACAGAAGTTGCGGTAACTTTGTGTAGCGCTTTCAACCAGAATTGGAATGTTTATGGCTTTTTTGTTCACTTTTGGTTCATTCTGATTTACACTGCCCAGTGCCAAAGTGGGCGAGGCTTGTAGACCAAATTTGGACATTAGACACTACCAAAATACTGACAAGCACATTCATACATAAAATTGAGACGTCTACGCAATGTAACAAAGCCGACTAAAAATACTTAACTGTGAACTATGTACAGGTAACATAAATAACTAGAGCTAATGTCTGTAACCATGGTAATGTTTTGTTCAGATGAAGCTGTTATTAGCTATGAGGGCAGACGTGATAAAGAAATAACAGGATGTGGTATATAAAATGGCTGAAGTTACACTTCTAGTTTCCAGGTTGACTGTAAATACTTTCCAACCAGCCTTTTGGAACCTTACAGAGAAAAACTCTAATAATAACTAGCCAAAGGTCTATGAGAGGACAAAATGCTGCAGTATGCTGCAACATAAGACACAACACAGAGTAGTAATAGACAAGAACAACAAGCCAAGTCCGTGCTTGTGCTCAGTATATATTGATACCACCAGTCCTGTTGCATCCCAGGAATTATTTATCATGCAAACTGGAAAAAACAACGAGGGTGAGGGCTTTCACCAAATACTGTAATATTGTATTGCACAAAAAACTTTGGCTTAAACACTTCTGCATGTTGTAATTCTATGGTCTTCTTTTTTAGCCTCACACACCATGTTCCTGTTACTTCACACACTGTGTTATGTCGACATACAAGTTTATCCGATATTTCATCTGACGATAAGATGAGTCAGTAGTAAAGACTCACAGCCTGTAGCCACACAAGTGGCCCTATAAGGCTGTACTTAGGCGCTGTGGCTAATTACGTCAGCATGCTAACATGCTTACAATGACATCGTTAATATAGTGATGTTTAGCAGGTATAATGTTTCCCTTGCTCAACATCTGAGATTACCATGTTAGCATGCTAATATTTGCATTTTGTCATGGGATCACTTAAGTTGTTACAGTTCCCCCTGAGGGGAACATGAATGTCTGTGCCAAATTTTCACGGCCATCCATCGAATAGTTGTTGAGATATTCAGCCTGGGCCAAAGTGGTGGACCAGCTGACTGACAGACATTGTCATCCATACAGTCAAAACACTAGCATGGTTAAAATAGCTCAACTTTTTCTGGAAGCTTTAGTGAACAGCAACAAGTATAAGGGACATAAGAGCAGCTGACCCTGAGGAAGCCATAAAGGCAGATGGACATCCAGTTGGTCAGCAGTTTCTCCACAGTGGACTCAGTGCGTCGTAGCAGCAGTTTGGGCTGAGTGTTGCTGTTCTGATGCATCAGATCCTTCAGCAGAGTCTCCATTACCTCCGTCAGGTACGATAAGTTGTTGTGGAGCACTACGGTCAGTAATGACGCCAACACACACCTGGAAGATTGCACGAAAAATGTTATCAATTTATTGGATGAAAACATAAGAGAGCCAGCAGTGCCGCCAAAGGAGGGCACGGCCACCTTGTTACAATTGTGCAAGCATTACTGTCTTTTTTTAAGATCATGCAAGATAATAGCATCTTGTGAAACTAGACAACCTAACCACGTTGGTATGGCTTGTTGTGAAAGGGGGTAAATTCCGCTCCAAATTCAGGCTAAATTTTGGCAAGGAAACAACCAGCCACGCCATTTTCAAAGGGGTCTCTTGAACTCTAACCTAAAGATATCTAAATGAAAATAGGTTCTCTGGGTACTTATGACTCCTCCCTAAACTTGAGGGGGCTTGTTCCCAGTAAATGTTTTGCTCATGAAAACAGAACTGAAATAAAAAATGTCAACTACAACAATATTAGACTATGCATTTTCAGCTAACCTAGAAACTACAGCGGCATAACACCTTGCACCTTGGGGTGCTATTAGATTCAAAACTGTCTTTCAAAAAACATGCTCAAAAAATAGTAAGAAATTTAAATTTGAATATACGTAACTTTAAACATATTAGAGCATCTCTGACTGATAAAGCAGCACTCACATTCTTACACTCTATGATACTATCGCCTATCGAGTATTGTATCACCAGTTGGTCCTATGCTAGTCTCTCTGTCATTACACCCATCGAATCATGCTACAAAAGGGCTTTGAAAATTCTGGATAAGAAACCTTTCTCATATCATCACTGTCAAATCCTTGATAAATATAGTTTATTAAATTTCTCAAATTTTAAATTATTCAAATCTTCGTGCTTGATATATAAAGTATTACACGGTTTGGCCCCTCCACCAATGAATGAGTTCATCAAGCAGAAATCTGTCAGTGGCTCTACACGAGTGACTCGAGCCACTGTCAGAGGAGATTGTGAACCTTCATTTAGACGAACAGCCTTTTCTCAAAACGTCCTGTCAGTCCAGGGCGCTAAGATCTGGAACAGTATTCCCCTGCCAGTGAGGGAATGTACAAGTCTCCCTACCTTTAAAGAACATTTAAAACTTTGGCTGCGAGACACACAAACATGTGATCACTTGTGATCTATAGGGAAATGTGCAATACTCATAATTTTATTATGTTTACTCTGTCCCAAGCACATTGTCGAGAAGTGCAACAAGGATTGATGTAATAGAAATTGGTGCAATAGAGCTCATTACAATAGAGATTAGTGCAATAGAATTTTGTGCAATAGAAATCAGTGCAATAGAGGCAACATGTGCAATATAATCAATAATATCTAATAAAAAGTAGGGCGTTGTGCAATGGGACTCTGTGCAATAGGAGGATGTGCAATATATATAATTTGGGCTCTTTTTCACTGTCTCTTTTCGGCTTCACATGTTTATTGTCTGTGCTCAACTGTCTCTGTATATCTATGTCACTGCTGCCTGTATTCTTCACCTGTATTTAGTCTGTGTACATAGAGTTGCTGTATAGAACGTGTTTTTGTTTACTATGTTTTGTACCATCAACCTGCCAGGGGGTCTACAGATGGAAATTAGCCCAGGGCTATAATCTGGCATATTTACATTTGTTCAAATGTTCATCAATATGCAATGTTCCCCCCTTTCTCTTAAATAAATAAATAAATAAAATAACTGAATTCCTGAAATTCAGTGAGGTTTTTAAAATTGGTGTGCCACCCCAAGATTTTCAGTTGCCCCATCTGACCACCCCTATTGAAAATTTCTGGGGGCACCACTGAAAAGAGTACAAAGAGCATGTAGAAGAGAACATACCAGTTTAGCAGACTCGACTATTTGGCAATCAATCGGTTAGACAAAAAAGTCACTGCAGCTATTTTTGTAATCAATTCACTTATTAAAAAAACATGACAGTTTACTGAGTATGTGAGTTATGGACAGTTGGTCGGACAAAACAAGCAAACTAAAGTGATCATTATGGGTTCTAAAAAATTATGAATAACCTTTTAATTGGATGTTAAAATTTCATAGACTAAACAATAAATGGATTAATCAAGAAAATAATTGGCAGATTCCATTAATTGCATTAATCGATAATTAAAATATTGTTTGTTGCATGTGTAAGCAACTACAAATTATTCGAATCACAAAAAAGACAGGTGGAAGAAGGGTGAATCTGAAGGCAAAGAAAATAGGATACACTAGAAAAAAACAGTCAAGGGAAAACAAAAATCATTATCTAATGGTGGTACTAGACTTCAGTGAAGGATGGCAGATAAAAAAAAATTCACCTACAACTGCATTTTACTACACTTAAGACACTTGTTGTTTATTACTGTGTATAAGAGACAGTCACACACAGTAAAACCTCACAAACTGACTTGTCTTCGATGTTAAAGCTCTTCTGCTCCTCCAGAGCATGCACCATGGATGTGAGGAAGAACTGGTCCTGGATCAGCCTGGACAAGCCCTGGCAACACTCGTCAAGATGAACCTTCACCGCATCCTGATTTGAGGTCAGATACGACATCACATCACTGACAGAGTTACACAGTGGCACCTAAATCAACAACATTTGGTGTCAAACCTCACCTGACCGATGTCTTTGATACACAATGTCATCAAAGGTTCACTCTGAAAAATAAGAATAAAAGAAAATCTTTGTAAATCTGGCAATGATCATCTATAATATTTGATATTTTAGTATTTACAGCATCAGTACAGCTTCATTGTACCTTAGGAAAAAAGATCCTGGAGGCAAAGTGCTTGTAGTCCAGGAAAGGAATCGCTCCAACATTTTCCATCAGGTCAGCTTTCTCTGTCTGCAGATCCACAAAACCTGTGGAGGACAGTTTAGTAAGGCTGCTATTATAGACTGTAGACATGTGTGTTTGTTAAGTGGCTGAATCTGGCATGACTGAAGAAATTACTTTGTACACAAAAAAAAAAAAACAGTATGAAGGCAAAGCAGAATATACATATTTCTCGTGTGTCAGGTAAAACAGCTGACAACAGCAACTTGTGAGGCAAGCATCAGTTCGTAAGTTACAAATAAAAAGAGGAAGTGAAAATAGGTGATGAAGTGACTAACAGTTCTATCACCTCTGCAGGCGTACAGCGACAAACAAATAAGGCCCTGTGTAAGTGTGTGTGTATAACATTTATCTTTCTTAACATCAGTTGTATTGTGTGACAAGTGTGACATCAGAAACAGGAACAAGTTCTCGGTATTTCACGCCATAAAAAGGAACTGCATGTGTGTGTTGAGACTGAGGTGACTGTAAATAGTAAAATTAAGTGGTTAAACACAGGGGCCAGTGGCTGAGGCTGCACTCAAGCACAGTGGCACAGTGTTGTTGCCTCAAAGCTCATGAGAAAACGAGTCAACGATATGCAGCAGTGAAACCTGGTGGCTACCTTGTCTGGTCTTTGCAAACAATGAGAAACAGTCATGGCTGCTGGTGATAAAGACAGAAAACCAATGCATCCAGGGAAAGCACATGTGGTTGAAGCCACTCTCGTTAAGATATTTTAGATTCAGCACGCTGTGTTCTATTTTAGGGGTGAGAATCACCAGAGGATCCACAATACAATATTATCATGATACTTAACTCACAATACATTATTATTGCGACTTTAAATAAGTTGCGATATGCTGACTATTGTGATTTCTTACCTTTTTTCAACTGTAAATGATGTCCCCAAAGGAAAAAAAATGTCAACATCTGTTTTATTTGATAAGATAGAGGTTTCAGTCTGTTTCTCACGCCAGCCATTTTTTTTTAAGTAGTGGCAAAATATATCTATTGGACTGAAAAAGTAACTGATTATATTGTTCTAGTAGGCTACCTGAAGTTTATTTTGTATTTGTAATGTAAATAATTTATGTAATAAAAAAATCAATACTTGGCATTGTGTGCCGATACGTATTGCCACATAAAAATATCGTGATACTATGCTTTATCGATTTTTCCCCCTACCCCTATTATATTCAGAGCTGTATTTTTAGTGTATTAAATTATATATAATTCAATTTTTTACAGCAACTTGAAGAGCATTTTACACCTCTACTGTATTTTAAAAAACAGTGAATAAAATTCGGTAAATAGAGAAGCTGCCTGTTTCATTACTTTATATCCATGTAATAAATATACAAATGTCAATTATGGAGTGCCCACTAGCTCACCTGGTAGAGCAAGCACCCCATGCTGCATGTCATCACCCTCTGTCTCCCCCTTTCACGCTATATCTGTCCTATCAAATGAAGGCAGAAGCCCCAAAAACTATCTTTAGAAAAACAAATGTCAATTACATGGTAATCTTCAAGATGAATAAAGAAAAAAAGGGTATTATGATTATCTGCTTATAGTGGTCAATTTGACCAGGATAGGTGTGGTCACTATAAGAGGTTTTGACAACTCACAATTCTGCACAACAGCCACCTCGACCCTTGCGCAAATCCCTAAATTTGAAAACAGATGTCCTTCTTGGTTTGTGCATGTCCACCCTCTGCTTGATGCAGCCATTTTTTGTGAGCAATTGCATACATCAAAGTAAAGCAGCAAAGAAGATCATGCTTCAGGAGTGGCTTTAGAAGTTTCAATAGAAGTTTTGATACTTATCCAGATTGTCCCTTTTTTTCCCACTGTTTAAGTATTAAGTATCAGTATTTGAATCCATTGCGATCCACATGAATCCAGGCTAAAAATCTCTACAGGGGATGTGTGTTCAATACCCAATATATGGGCTTTAACTGTACCGTTATACTACAGATTAATTCTTGACTGACCTTGTCTAATGTCATTCCTGATGTTGAGCTCAAGGTCTTCCATACGCTTGTTCACCCTAGCAGTGAACTTCCTCTGCTTGCTTTGGTAGATGATTACCAGCACTGAGAGACAAAACCAAGCAAACACAGAAAATTTAGCAAATACATAGAGAAAATGGTCTTCATGTTAAGGTTTGACCAATATGTGGTTTTTAGGCTGATGGTGGGCCAAAATGGGTCACATTATTCAACCCTGCTCTGTGTACTTACCAACAATGATGCAAGGTATCAGCAGAAGGACAAGCAGTATCAGGTACAGATGAGATGAAGATTTAGTGAGTAATACTGTCTTGTTTCCATACTTAATCTGTAAAAAAGCAATAACCACACAATATTTAAAAGGAATTTAACAAAGCACAACTTGGTACCATACTGAAATGTAACTATTATCAAAATAAAATTTGAGTTTTATTTATCCATAGTATTGTCTAGATTGGTGCTGTGTGACTGAAAGACTTACTATTAACTCCTGAAATTTAGTGTTGGTTATGTTTTGAATCTCACAGAAGAAAGGGTCAGATTTGGCTCCCATGATGCAGGGGTATTCCTTTCCGTCCTTAACACCCCACACTGACAGCTCTGCTGGGGTCATCTCCAGTTTGTCTGCCTTTTTCTGAGGAAAAAACACTGTCCTTTAATGTATTCATGTCCTATATTTGTACACGTGTGCTAAAGAACATGCATTACCTGTATGGTGATAACATTGTTTCCTGTCCCAGTGGTTGTGAAGCTAATGAACTCGGGGTCTGGGTAGTAGGTTATTGTTGTGGAGAAGTTCAAGGTTTCATTGGCTACTCTCAAATACACAGTGCTGGTAGAAATCCCTTCTGGAGCTGCAGGTGTGTCATAGGTGAGACTCTGCAGAGAATTTAAAAAATATCTGTGTTTCTAACATAATCTGTACATAGCATACCATGAGTTGCTGATGACGGTCACATGTCAAACGAAGCACTGTAATGTGACATAAATATTATTCAACAAAATACAATTAAACAATGTGACGGTGGTTGATGTAAAATAACAACATATTAAGACATAAATGTGATGTCAGAGAATATCAAACATTAGATGATGTAACATCACATACTGCAGCGTAACAAAAAGGACGTGCCATAGCAGGATGTGACATATAATAACAAAGCAATACATGTGCATGTTTGTGCACATGTAACACACTACATGTAGTGTTGCATGGCATAATGCTAGAGGACTACATGTGATAATGCGACATGACATAATCTAATATACTTCCATTTGGAATGATGCGATATAATGTGACAATGTACAGTCATGAGCATGACATGATGTGACATGACATAATTAATGTAAGACAACAATACAGTGGGACTTTGTGGGGTCTACAGACCCACCTGAGAGCCGCTGTTTCTGGGAGTTATGATTTCATGCAGGGCGTGGCTGTGCATGACCCCTTCCACAAACTCCAGATGGGATCCCATGATTGTGATCTTCCTCTTCCCACTACAGGACACACCGCAGCAGCCAATCAGAGAAGAAGAAATACCAGAGAAAGCGTTTCCTTACAATGACAGCCTGATATGATGGTAAAACACATCTGTGGCTACCACCTTTAGTGGTCACTCACAATATACGGTTAATATATGTTTAAATCTCTAATTGTGGCCCCTGGAAGCTTCAGTGTTCCCTACACCATACAATATAACTCAACAAAATGAACAACATTAAAAAAAGTAGCTAACATACAGGAAAGGACATTGTATTTCATCCTTAATGGATCATTAATATCCACAACAAATCTAATAGAAATCAGCTTTAAATTTTCAATATGACATTTCAAGTTTTGGCATGGGATAGCACAAGAGGAAAGCTCACATAGTGAAGGTAAAGAGGGTCATTAAAATCCCTAGGAATCATCTCTAAGGATCATCCATATTCATAATAAATGCCATGACAACTCAACTGATATTCTGCTCTGGACCAAAGCGTTCAACCGACTGAAAGACAAACCAATGTTGCCATTCTGAGCTCCTGCAGCGAGGAGCTAAAACCAACACATACTGCTGACTTGCATCCTTGCTCCTAGGGATGCACGATAATATCGGCACATCGTTGGTATTGGCCAATATCGGTTGTAGCTCTTTAGTACCGATGGGAGCGCCCACATATCCACTTTTAAATGCCGGTAGAATCGCAACCAAATAGGATAGAGCAATAATTCTTTTTGCATATAAAACTGGGGAGTTACACTAACATATCATGCATTCATCGTATCCCAGAGCGCTGTTTCCTTGCACTAACGGGTTTGTAGAAATCCAGTAAAAAGCTCACCAACAAAAACATTATAATCCAAACTGCGCGTATTCACAGCACTTCCTACGTTGGAATGAGCGTCATCACGTTGTGAGCATGAACTGACATTTTGCAGTTATTTAGAAAAAAATGTGTAAAAAAAAAAAAAAAAACGATTTTCATTTTTTTGTACTTTATTGCACTTGTTAGCAATTTATTTCATTTTTTAAAAATTTTGATATGAGGGTTGTAATGATGGATAGCATATTGAACCACCCAAAAAATGGCACTACAGCATGTAAATATGTAAAGATATGCTCTGGTGGGCTTGTTCTATGGTAGGTTACAAAGGGTTAAAAAAAAAACATCAGAATCGGTCAACATGCTTATCTTATTTCGCACAATGCATGAATATTGCATACACTGAAAAACATTGTATTTCATGTCTCCATCTGCTACTGGAGTCGTCATGATAAGAGTATTCATGCATAATATGATGTTAACTCCACTACAGAAGAGACTTGATGATCACTAAAGTTAATATATTGATATCGGCTGTCAGACAAGAGAGTTGTTACATATCGGCACAACAGATATTGGCAAAAAAAATCCACTATCATGCATCCCTACTTGTTCCCTCAAGAATTTACATCACAGCTATAAGCACAATGATGAGAGCACACTGTTCATGCTTACTGGGGGATATGAGTGACAAAGTACCATACTGGAAACTGTAATATTATCACTTTGAAGAAGGGTTGAGTTTCTGTGCATTGGCAGGGTGTTAAAATGATAAAATCGGGGGAAAAAACCTCCTGTCCTCTTGAATATTGTTGTGACTAACATTGTACAATGAATGATAACCACTCCTAAAATGTACTGACAAGACACAGAAAACCATACAATAAGCCTGTACAATAATGTAAACTTAAGTCCAAGTTCAAACGGCTATGGCCCTGGGATGATCAGATTTTTCATGTGTATGTTCCAGTTATATGTACGTACACTGGGCACTTTAACAAGGCATAGTGTTACAAGAAGTTTTATGACAAAGGCAGAAGTGACACTTTCAGTTGCTGCGCCTAAAAAGGGAAGTTGTGCAATAGTGAAAGACAGTGGTTTTAGGAAGTGGCTGTCTCTCCCCATGAGATGACCCTCAACTTGTAACTGTTCCTTACTTATTAACATTGTTTCCTAGAATAAGTCTCAGCCAAACCTATTGAAGTCAGTGACATGGCACTGGGGGCAGATCCTAAAATAGCCTACTTAAGTTTTCACTGTCCTTTTTGATAGCTTTTAGTGGTGACAGTGCTGTCAAGAGCATTTGTAATGATAAAGCATCAAAAATAAATTGTCAAATTAGTTAAATAACCAATGTAAATCATTGTGTTGCCACATGATGTCTCTCCATTGAAAGGGGCCACAGAGGCATGCTATATGTGTCACTTTAAATATCTGCTGACCTGCTGAAAGATTCTTTTGTTGTCCAATCTCCAGTGAAGCTCAGCAATCTCTTGCTGTGGGGGCTTTTCACGCAGTGCAGTCTGAGAGCGGAAGTAGGCAAAGGCAGCAAAGATTTACATCTAGCTGTCTACAGCTCACATTGAGTAAAACTACCAACACCACTGAGCTAAAACTGACCTAAACCATGGTGCAATCAGTTTGCACAAGTCACTGTAGTGTCCTGTATTGTTCCAGCAAAAAGCTAATGCATTCTTATTTAAGTTTCCACAACTTTTCATCGGATGATGGACTGCAAGCTCACTGGGTTACAGTGATCAGAAGAGATGAGGGTGCCACGTTCAAAATCCTTCATGAAAGCACATGTCTGCAGACTTCATTTTATTAAGGTGGACGTTTATTCAATCCCAAACGGCTTAAAATGTATCAAAAAGGGGGCTGTTTCATCAAAGTTTGCCCGGAATGACTGGTAAAAAGGCCAAAAATGCCTGTCGGTGTATGAGATGGCCGGTGAGCAACTCGGTAATGGTATCAGGGCCGGGTGTCAGGAGAATGTTACCTGGGTGGGTGCAGCTACTGCTCCTCACCCTGACCATGACTATGCTCTACAGTCTCCACCTGGTAAGTTTAGGTGCCACCCAGTGAGAGTTGATATTATACTAAAATCTAAAATGGAAACTTGTTACAATAGATAATAATGAAAACTTGGCTGTGTGTGCTAACTTAGCATCAAAATCGTGTAGCTGATTTAGGACATGAGTATGTAACATTAGCATGCTACAATACTGCAATGTCCTGATGTTTTGCTGGATTAACAGGAGCCTGTGTGTGCAAGAAAGAGTATCTGAAATGCATCCAGACTGGATATGCTGATATGTCTGTAGACGTTGGAGCAGATGCTGCCGTTGCCTACTTCTGCTCTCGGAACGCAGTGTGGAAAGCCCCTGTAGTTTAAGTATTTTTACATTCCTCCTCTTGGCACTTGAGTGCTAAAGCACAAAACCTGTTCAACTTTTTTAAATGTAGAATAATATAAAAAAAGAGTGACCGCACTAAACAGAAGTTCTTACTAAAAACATTGCCAGAATGCTAAATTAATACAAAGCTTCCTCTCTCAGATCCTCTTTCATTGGTATACTGTGTGTTCAGTAAATGAAGCTCTTGCTCCTTGATTTGGAGAAACTGACATCTTAATGACATCTGAAATATTTTATCTGAATGAGATCTGATCTCGCGTTGTCACAGTCATCAAAGTATTCTTGACTGACCCAGTCTCATCTTCCTCGGAAAAGCTTTCTTTAAAGTCTGTATGTTTATGTTGGGAGAATACCAACAAATCCAGCCATACCTGGCCCAGGTGCTGCTTGGTACAATTTTGTTGAAGGATGGGGATGACCGGTAGGTGATTTTAGCGTTGCCGTGGCAACTACCGTCTGGGAGGAGAACACATACTTTGACCACGCCTTTAATATCAGCACGGGGAATGTGGAACGTTAATTTCACACCAGTGTTGTTCCACACAGGAGATCTGATCAGAGGACACAGAAGAACAGAGAGAGAGAAACCAGTTAATCTCACAGAGATAAATTCACACTTATTTGGAGAGACTATCATCATTGTTTAATTTTTGCACTGTCACAAGCGCAAGCCTCTTATCCATGAGTAGATGCAGATTTCCTTCTGCTCGGTGATACGGTTGAAAATAGTTCCTACAAGAATCTGCTCACAACAAGGTCTGTGGATTATCTTGAGTAACCAGGTCATCATTTCTGGAAAGAGACATTGCTGTTGAGTTTTTACAAATTTTATTTTGTAGGGCTTGGAGCACCACAAACCGAGTGCCATCTAGTTCCATGTTTATGTAGAGACGGCAGCCATCTCTATGCCGATATCTCCAACACTTGGCAACTCACACCAAAACAATCCAGACTATGTCAAATACTATGTATTTTGATTTTGAGGTGAATTGTCATAACAACCACAATATACAGAGAAGAGCACAGCAGTAAAATCTGCCTAAACATAATTAAATTAAAACATTAGTTAAAACTAACCAAAGTGGTGTTTTGTAAGCTTAACACATCTGAATAATTATTGCTATTACAAATGATCAAACACTAAAGATAAAATAGAGCATAACTTAAACATAGCAAAGCTATGACAGCTACAACATTTCTGCCTAAAACTGACACAACTCTAAAGCAAGCCTATGAAGTCAAATCATTTAAACATTATTGCAGAGATCCTGAAACAGCCTCAGTTCCTGATCCCTAAAGCAGAAGCACACTCAGCGTTAGTTTCAAGTTGATTGGCGGATGCCAAAATGTCCCTCTGAGCAACAAGTCCTGACAAGCAAAAGGGGTTTTTTAACTTAAGGTTAATGCCACACATTTCTATTTTCAAGGCTGTGCTAAAGCTAAAATCTGGGCAGCTGACAAATCAGCAGGTGCTCCATTGATAATGAGTGGGTTTCTGACATAGACTGTATAAAATAATGGACCATGACACTGTGACATCACCCATTAGTTTGTGGACTCCTGTTTTGAAGCTTTTACAGTTAGAATTTACTGTAATAATGCTAATGCTAATTTTCGCTGGCAAAAGACAGGCTTTAACACATTAAAACAAAATGTACTTATAAAAAAGACTGAACATGCCACTCCCTAGAGGGTCTTTTAGTACAACCAAATGTTGAACATGATATTTTTAGATGACTAAAACATTACAATTTACTTTCATGAACTAAAAACACACTGGAGTAGCAATAGCTATGGCTACGCCTATACTCTCTGATACTGGGGATATGCCATATTTACGTTACCTAGCAAAAGTTGTTGCTGTGGTACTGACTTTCAATGGATGGCACCTACCTACCATTCAAAGCAGCCACCCTCGTAATTATTTAAGCTTTAATAACACTTAAACGAGTGATTTATATAAAAATTAACCAACTGTAGAATTGTCATCTATGGGTAAATTATGTTTAGAGCCCAAAAAGTTTTTTGTACCATGCTGCAAACATGTTTAAGCTTGTTGTAAAGTTGGACATTTTAACATGGGGGTCTATGGAACTGCAGATTTTGGCAATAGGGCCAAAAGCAATTGTTGATATGGTTGGCATTTCCCTATAATAATTGCTATCTTTGAACTGTCATGCATAGTGTAAGCATAATCCTGTTCCCTCATGAACTGACTCACTCTTGTGGAGTGCAGTCCATGTCCGCCTGGATCCTCACTCTGATCACATCACTGAGGTTATAACCTGCCAACACTGCATGGTTTCTTCCGTAAAAAGATACAACGCTGGGAGTGATGGAGGAGATCTCTGGTCTCTGACAGTAAAACACACAGACAAAGATTATTAGTTTTAAAGCATTACCTTTTTTTGACCTTTTCATCTCTACTGAATGTGAATGAAGTGAGCATCAGAAGAGGAATGCTGTTTGAGAACTGAGGTTCAGACTCACAGAAAAGGTCATCCCTGAGTCCATGTTTTGGCAAACAGTGTCCTGCTAGAGGAAGTGAAGAGAAGACATGAAGCAGGTTTACATGATATTCACTGTACAGCACTACTAAGAGCTGATTCATCACCATCAATCACATAACTTCTGTCCTTCAGCAGCTTCACTGGCTCCCTGTTAAATACCGCATTGACCTTAAGATATTACTCCTCATTATTAAGGCACTAAGCACTACTAAGAGTTGAGGAGTCAGGCCCTTTCAGCTAACATTAGCTCAGCTCAAAAACTGGAAACAGTAAAAAACAGCTTGCTTAAGTAATATTATTGAAACAACTATAATGCTGTCTTATTTAGATATTGTATATGTTGAATGTGCAGAAATAGAAACTGAAACACATTTTTAAATTAGCAGTTAGCTTAGCTAATTACTGATCATACAGTTAGGCCCAATAACCTGCACTCTTTTAATGGAAGCTAGCGGTTTCATCTTGTTTTCCCTTTGTTCCAAGATCAGACAAATGAATATCTGCATGACTGAAGCAATGCATAGGAATAAATTGTAAAAAAAAATTATGGCAAAATCAACTGATTTTCTTCATCAACTCATTTGGTATTTGCTAATTGTTTTCAGTAGCCGACGTGAATTACACGTACCTTGTTAAAAATTTGTTGACATTCTACTGAAATTCTCAATTTTTGTTAACTAACAAATACCTGAACATGAGAGCAGGGGTTTTGGTGTAGTTCATAGTCTTCAATTTTACAAACATCTCAAAACTAATGCAGTTGCTGTTGCATTTATGTCCAAATGTAACACTTGGAAAATCTGGAAAAGATCATGTTAGATAAATACATAAAACATGCATAATTACATCCTCACTCCTTGATTTGCCCAGGAACAGCCGTTCTTGCTCCAGCCACATCCAGCCTCAATACACCGCCGACACCTGAAGAGAGAAAAAAGTTAATCCTTGTTATTGTTGGTAACACTGATGATAACACTTGACACAACATTAGGATCACAAATTCTATCACTGTATATGATTTCTAATGATGAAACATGACCACTGCAATCCATGTTGACAGTATAAGACTATTGGTCGGATGTGGATGAGGGGGTGAATTCTATCTCTTTTTCCTTTTTTTGTCCTTTTAACCTCATACTTTTTCCCTTGCAATCAGTTCACTCAGTTTTACTCTTTTCTTTTTTCATCAGAGCAATGAGTTTAATCTTTTGTTGAAGTACAATGAGGCTTTGCTACCTTATTAAGCTCTACATTTTTACCTAACTTCCAACTACCATTTCTTTGCTCCATCAACTCTTCATGTTCATTGCTGTTTATAAGGTCTTGAAATGTTTTGAAAACCTTCTTATTAAGTTTTCTTTCATCATTTTCATCAAGTGACAGATACATTTTGTATTTCAAAAACTTACATGCAATGCTTTATACCCCACTTCCCCAAGAAAGCCCCACATGTCACACTACTGTCTTTAACTCCTATCCTGAAGGGAAGAATGCAAGTTCTCTATTCTTTCATCTCGAACATAAGCTGTTCCCCCATGTCAGCTATCAAAACTGCATGTGAAGGGACCTATCTTTAAATTTTTCAAACGACATTTGAAACTTGATACAGTTTGATACAGTTCAAATCACACTAATTTTTCCAAAACAATACTAGCTAGAAATAATCCTGAGGTGCATCCTATCTATGACAAATGCAAACATGCCCCTGTCTCACTCTCTCATATGTACTGGTCATGCTCTTGCCTTGCCGAATTGTGAAAGTCAGTCTTCCAAACTTTTTCTGAAATCTCACCATGTTGCACTGACCCTAACCCTCAGGCTGCTGTCTCTGGCATTCCTCAACAAGAACTGCTTTTGCCCAAAACTTTAAACACTTACAGGACAGAGGTTGGTGGTCCCCTGATGTCAGAGCAGTTGACCAGCTTCAATTGATGCAACCACTCCGTCTTTCCAAATCTAATCCTAACTGTGACGTGCAGGCCTGACAATTACAAAAACAATACATTAAATTTCAGAGTCTTGGTCAGAATGCTCAGCAATACGCTTTTTAATATAATGTAGCAATTTACTGTGAGATAACACAAAGTTGTCAAATTTTTCATCTCATAGTTTTCTTGTGAAAGTGTGAAGGTTATCGATCATGGGGTATTTAATTCACTGGATAATTACTGCAGAAGTTACTGACCTTCAGCAGGAAGTGTTTTGTTTGAAAGGGAGCAGGTGCATTGTGGAAACCGTGGGGGAGGATTGTTCCTGAGGATGAAACCACTGGCACTTGATGAGCATTGACAGTTAAAGTTAGATCGTGCCGCCTGGCCCACACTCAGGTGTGCCTGGATGTTAAGTGTGATCTGAGAAAAGAAGGATGTGAGTGTTTAAAAAGAGAAATAACTGACAGTCACAACTGATTACAGGTAAAAGCTTATCTGTACCTGGTCGGTGTCGTCCTTTACAACTCTGTGGGAGACCATTTTGTGTTGAAAATCATCTGGAATGGATAACCAGTCTGAATTTTGGCAGTCAGCTCTAAATGTGCATCTAGGAAGAGAAAATGATATGTTAACCCTGTCTGTAATTGTTTGAAGGGGTCAACAGCAGATGTTGTTTTCCTGACCCTCTTCTAGCGCTGCACCAGACGCAGTGTGGGTCCTGAGCAGACCAACAGTCCTGCACATTTGTGTATGTGCTGCACTTTGACACAGGTACACGCTTCATCTAGAACAACACACAGACACAGCGACTTAGCAACACTTACGTACATATGGCATTGCGGTAACTAAAAAAATCTGGAAAAAGTCATACAGAGCCTCACAGGTATTACAGGTTCAGAGCACCTACCTGGTTTTGAAATGGCAGGTACACATGTTTCGAGTCCACTTGATCCAGCTGTATTTTGGGAAACACTTTGCGGTCGCCGTCGGCCCTGTAGAGCACCGTGGGACAGGTGGTGTGATAGTTCTTGTCCACAGCAAGCTGACAATGAAAATGTAGCTTTGTTATGTTTCTGACAGACTGAGCTACTCTGCTTATGTATCAAAGGTCAATCAAAGGTTATGATTTAATGAGTGGAAGTGAGTCAACAGGCAAACTACATCTGGAGGTGAAGAGAGGAAGATTTTGACCTACTTTGGTTTAAATATGAAATGTGTCAACTGAAACACATTGTTTGGGTAATTTTTATGACCTAATTACATCTGTTCTTTTTTACAGTGAGCTTCACTCAGTGTTATTTAGTCAGGAAAATTGTTTCTTTGACTTTCTTTCTTGAATTGAGATTTAGCACAACCATAAAATTATTTCTTCCTTAAAGGAGCTGTACATGACATTCATAGCATATATGAGCCGAAGGTTGTCTGCACTTGGTTCTCAACATGGAGGTGGCTGTGCTCGCAGCTAGCAGCTGATGGTGCAAACAGCAGCAACAGTGCTGACAGAGCTAACATCTGAACTAGATGGGGGAGTTTGGGGGGGTGGGGGGTTGGCAAAGTGTTATCAGTGGTGATTTACTAGCTAGTGGAATACATGCACAGGGACTCAAATGAGCTAACCTGCATAAACTGCCACAGGAAGCAAACAGAGAAGCTTGGATTACAATACACACAGAGGGGTCGTGACTTCCCTCTCTGTTCACGAAGCCACTGCTCCACTTTGTCTTTACATAGCAAATAGTGTTTTGCTGCTATTTTCATCATGGATGTAATATTATTATATCTGGATATCGGACCCCAAGATGAAGCCTATTAAGTCCAAAGAGAATTTCTCGCCTGGCAAATACCCCCCAAAAACTTCTAGCCTCCAGGTTTACTTCCATGCTATGCAGCCCACTGAATATGCAACATAGTGTTCCTCCCACTGGCCACACCTGCGGGTTCCAACTCAGCCAGACTCAGATTTTGTAGCTCAGTCGGATGTGTCCTGTCAACAGTTTTAAAGACATCTCTTTTATAATGGTGGTCTATGGGGAAAATGCTTTTTGGGCTGCAGGGGACTTTTTTGCTGCAACACAGCAAATGGCAACTAGGAAAATTGGAAGCGAGGCTGAGCAGCGTTCCTGGGGGCCTGATGTTGATGCTCTGAATGTTGCATTCAGTTCCTTTCAAGATCAGATCAGATTATCACTGCTGCTGAAGAAAAGTAAACTTAAAATCCAGTCTGCATTTACAACTGTCTAACTATCCTACTAACTCTAAAAAATAGATTTAACATAGGGTATTTTGTACCAGTATATTACAGAAGACCTGTACTGACACAAATTTATCTGCTGCTGCAATTCATGGCTGTGGTGATTCCGCATTTACTGGGGAGTCTGTGGTTCAGGCATCTCTTAGACGTCAAGCCACTTGCTAATGACCAACACCATTAAAGTTGTTGAGGCAGACCTAAATCCACTGGTGTCTTTCATTCCTAATGGGAACACTTTGTTGTTCTCTGACACCACAAAGACCCCACACCAGCACAGAAAAAAAGTGTTACTGTTGAGTTTCTGCCATTATGTCCACATGTCACTTCAACTGTGTTGCTTCACTTTACCATTTACTAGTACACAGAATGTCATGCAACTGTATTTTGTGCTACTCAGGACAGAAGCAGAAATGTCATGTTGATGCCTCCAGTGACAACACAGAAGTGCACTATAAATCCAGATGATTATTGACCAGTGCTAAACAAATCCGTGATTGGATGTGCCAGAATTTTCTTCTCAAATGTTTAGGACTTCAAAAACATCATGCTGGTATAGCTCTGGGTTCAGACTGGGCTGAAAACACACAACAGAATTACAAAAATCAGCCGCATATCACCCCAAAATAAAGCTAGACTTATGTCTCAACAAGACTTAAACCTGTTCAAATCGTCATCTATGAAGAATCAATCAGACAACTGCCAGAATCCTCACTACAAGTTGAACACATCACTCCAGCTCTCAGAGCTTTGAACTGGCTTTCTAGACATCAAATAATTGACTTAATATAGTATTACAGATTCACAAAGCACTGAATGCTTCTCTGTTATGAGCCATGCAGCTCTGAGATCATCTGGGACAGGTTTGCTCACTGTCACCAGGATCAGAACGAAACATTCATCAGACTGCATCTAAATCTTTTTGCCTGCTCTGACCTGTTGACAACTGCTGACTGAGTTTAAGTAACCTCTCGTCAACTCTTCCTACCCCCTCAGAGTGTCCACATTTGGGCCTTGCCTCTGATGAACTGTGACAGAAAACAAATGATGACGATGTTGTTAAGAGGTAAAGGGGTGACAGTGGGTTTGTTATTAGGGTCAATAATTGGCTTTCTGCAGATGAGTCTGGGTAGAGTGGTTAGACCTGCTCCACTTAACCCTGCACTCATCCATACTACCCTGACAGTGACCCGACTCTCCCACCACATGATGTGTCACATCAGATTTGATTTCATGATAAATAAGAGCAGGATTTGAAGTGAGAGTGCTTTCACACCTGCCCTGTTTGGTTCGGTTTGGCCAAACTTAAGTTCATTTGCCCCCTAAGTGTGGTTCGTTTGGGCAGGTGTGAACACAGCAATTGCACACAGGTGCGCACCAAAACAACTGGGCCGAGACCTTCCTGCAGAGGTGGTCTTGATCCAGTTACAAACGAACTCTGGTGCGGCTCATTTGTGGTGAGAACGTGTTCCAGCCTCGATCTGAACCAACTGCAGTTGCGTTACACATTGTTTGGGTTAAACATGAGCATGTTACAGTCCTGGAGGATTATTAATGTGCACCTCCTCCTTCAACACATCCATCACAACATTGTTTTCTAGTTGGAGCCGCGCCTCGTTTTCAAACTGTATGGTTTGCCTAAAATGAACAATGACAGCAATATAGTCCACGATGACCAGCGCTAAAATCAACCTGCGTAGTTGTCCCTCCATTGTGACATTAGAAAGTGTTGCATTTATCTTGCAAGTGTACTCTTCTTTAACGTTTTTTTATGTTCTGGATTTTTCCTGCATTGTAATTCTGACCAATCAAGAGCAGCTTTCTCGTGCAAGGCATTGTATCTGGTCCGCTAGTAAATACTGCCGTGAGAACACAAACCAACTCTAGGCAATTCTTTATAACAAAATTAGTCCATGATTCAGACCGAAGCAAGACAACTCTAGGTCTGAAAGCACCAGGGTGCAAAATGGAAATAATATAACTTCATATGAAAAAATAATGCTAGTTGCTAATGCTAAATGCAGCCATTTGAATACTCACAACCAAAATATTGCACAGGTTTTTATGTCTATTCCAGTTAATGGCTAGTCTACACCTCACACAACATCATGCTATCATCTCTGACAACAAAAGGCGAGTGGTCAGCACTTTCTGCATCACTTTTTCTACAAGCTATCAGCTGTCTTCCCTTGTGTGTTACATTTGCCAGCAAGTCAATAGAAAAGCCTTTCTTCCCTGTCAGCTGCAAAGTGGTGAGAAATACACTTAGGGGTTTTATGAACACTAGTGAAAGTAAACTCAGCATGAAAGAGCCTATTGTGTCTAGCAGAGGGTTAGTGTGAAGTGTTCCCAGATTCTGCTCAATTCATGTAAGTGAGCATGTATAAAGACTCTGCGGAATATCAATTGTTTTATCAAGGAGACTGAAAAAAGACAGATAATGATGTGATGGAGAAATGACAGAGGAATTAAAGAAGGGGGATGACAGGAAGAGGACTGAAATGCCAAGTTGCCAAAGCCATTTGCATTTACCATCATTAAATAAGATCATATTATGGCTCCGCTTTAATGTTATAATGGAAGTGTTCTGGAACATTTTTCTTCCTATAGAGCATCATCCTTCCTATCACTTAATAAATATGTTGTTCACGAAATTAAGTTCTAGCAAAAGTTGAGTCAGGAAGACAATACTTTTCATGCTCAGGATGTAAGTTTCTTTCTCACACTGCCATTCACTCCTTGCACAAATGCTCACTCACCATCTCTAGGCGTCATTGTCTGGGTAGGACAATTGAGCCATCATCCTTTTTTCAGCTGATTCAGCAATCAACAGTGACACACCTTCTCTGTCAGCCTATCATCCTACTGCTCCTCATTTTAAATTTGGTTCTTTCTCTGCTGTTATTTTTTTTAGTCATGCCTAGTCTTTACGGATTCATCAGCCTCAGCAGTCAGCAGCCTCAGAGTCATCAGCCACCACCACCAGAGGAGATTTATTTTCTCTTTATATTATGTATCAAACATTATATTTACTTCAATCTTCTGTCTCTCCTGATTGAAATATATGCATTTTTTTATCATTCAATATTACTAGGTGTATACTAAGTGATAAATAAACTTTTGCACTTCACTGTGGCTTTCATGAGTAGACAAAAAAGAGAGCTCTTGATTCACACTATGACCTGCGTGGTTGATATGAAGTGTTTTCTTTATTTTGATAATAGATGCAAATGACTTTTTGTACACACCTTGATGAGCTGCCCATCTCCTGTCCCAATGAAGAAAACCATCCAGGCCTTCTGTGTCACAGCCAGCACAGAGGTCATGTTGTTCTGCCTGAAGAGAACTGCCTTTGGCTTCAAAATCTTTGGCTGAGAAACACAAACACATTGATCATTAGATTAGAACCCAAGAGGCAACTAAATCCTACACACTAGACTTTTAACAAACAATGCTACACAAAAGAGAATGTTACAATTCTTCCTCCCAATTAAAAGCCAACAACTAAACTTGCCACTCTTCTCCACGACTAACTGCATCTCATTCAGTATACACATGGCTAACTAGTATACAAACAGTTAATTCATATCTATGTGGCTCATGTAAGTGTGCAGAGAAAGTGATGTTTTCACTTTGTCACCATCTCTTTAGCAGCCAACTCCATAAACTGACCTCTCACCTTTTAGAGATATGAAACCTTTAAACTACAGTTTTGCTTAAGTCAAGCTTCGGTAAGCAAAACCTTCCTCTCATATGCTGTCACCAGCAGACAAAACTGCACTTTCAAATACTTTCAAGCAACCTATTTTTGGTGAAAATGCTTCAGAGTATGTAGGAACTCCCCTGGAGAAAAACTTCAGATAAGTTGTGGAAAAAGGGTTATGATGATCATCATCATCATTAGTATTAGTAGTAGGTTTTGATGGTCATCAGCCACAGACATGGAAATGCTGAATCTCATTTGACTGTTCCCACATAGAGAGGAAGATTTTGTCTGTGAATGAAATGAGCCCATTTGATATGTTTGAAACTTTGTTGACAGAGAATAATGTAGTGATCTGCCTTTCTGTTGATGCTTAATGATCCCACATTAAACTACTCTAACAGGTGGAAACAACAACAACAACTTGCGCGATCAATTAAAAATCTATTTAAAACACAACAACCCACCGTCGTTCCTTTGTCAGTGCTGCAGACACTGCAGAAGTCTTGATCTGTATCGGTGTCTCCGGTGAGATCCGGGCTGATGTCAAACAGCAGCAGCTCGGTGTTGGTTTCTCCTCCGTCCACACTGAACACGCCGCTCCAGAGCACCGGCGGCCCACCCGGGATCACCGCGGAGGCGATGAGTCTGCTGCCTGTACCATCATCAGAGACACGGAGAGTCGCGCCCCGCAGAGATCTGAGAGTCCGCGTTTTGCTTGTTTTGCCCTCGAGCCAAATGAGACGGATGGTGTTGCTTTCTTGACTTAAAGGCAGGTTGGAGAAAAGATAAATGATTGAACTGATCTGAAATCCATCCACAAACTCCACATTGCCATCATGCCTGCGTTTTAATACAGGGGTAAAGAACTTGTCAATCTGAGAGAATATACCTCCGTCCTGTTTCTGATTTGTATTATGGAGCACCGCTCCTGGTACTGGGGAGCAGCCGGTCGTTTTGGGTTTGCCTTCATCTTGCTCTATGGCACTCAGAATATAAGTCTCGGTAATTGTCTCCTCCACATCCACCAGCAAGCCGACGAACGTGCTGCTGCGCCACAGGGATCCCACCCGGATGTGCTCCCTGTACTGTACGTTTGAAATATTCTTCAGGTCCAGCACCTCGCAGTAACCGCACTCGATCACACCGCAGCTGATCAAAGTGTCCTCCTGAACAAGCGGTAATAACAAGTTGACGCTGAAAGTTGCGTTCCGCTTGTCCGTCTCAGAAACCCGAGAAAAATTTTCATCGTTCGTTTGAAAACTCCCCTTTAAGACTCCTCTTTGGGTCAGACTGTGGACCAGAGTCAGGTCGTGTCTCAGCTGGTACAGCTTCTCCTCTGTAGCGACGTAAACCGTGTCGTTAGCCACGGCCAAGTGGCGGATGACTCCATCAAAAGTGAAGCCTGCATTCTCCTCCAGGCACCGACCCGGTTCTGCCCAGAGAATAAAAAGCAGACCAGGCAGCAGGATCATCTTCTTGCTGTGGTGGCAGCGAAACGCTCACACACTGACGGTCTTCATAGCACTGTGCTCTCCTCCACACTGTCGTGCGTAAAAGCGCAGCGCGCGTCTGTTGAAATGAGACAAAGTGGGAGGGAGCGCGCTCAGCGAAACCAAAAACTGACACACTTTAATTATTTCTATGTAATGATTTGCGACCTGTTTTCACTCAGCTGAATGTGTCCCGGTGTTCAAACAACACCTGCAAAACCTACAAAGTTTTATTCTGTCAACATAACCAGTGCATGCCGTGATATGACTTCCGGACCGATGGCCGCCTCGAGCTGACTACAAAGCGTTTGATGAAACACCTTCATCAGTTCACATGATGATATCCATCTCATGAGGAGTCAAAAGACGGGGAGGGTAACAGGGTGTTCTGATTGGCCCGCTGTAGCCAGTGCATAAGTACGGTCCCTGATATCATGAAAGGGAATTTAAGCGGTTTACATAGCATATTTGATTCTCATCCAGCATCCATGAGCCATCAAATAAAGCAAAGAGCAACGACAGGCTACAGTATGACTTACTGTCAGTTACAGTATTATCAGGCTCAAGCGTTTAAAACTGCAACTTTCTGCATGTTCAAACTAGTTTGAAGATGCTGTCTGGGTGACATCTAGTGTCAGCTTTGGGCACTTCTTTTCCCTTTCAGTTTCTGAAAAGTCGGCTTGAAAATTTTGAGTCATCTAACGTAGCTTTTGAAATCTGAAATCTTAATTATAATGTCGCTACCTCTGAGTAGTTTGCTGTGGGGTTTCATTTTTCTGTCCTCTGTCTCTTGTCTTGCAGGATGCTCAGTGCAGATTTCTCTAAAACAGTCAGCATGATCAAAGTTGGTCTTCAGTTTGTCCTCGTTAACGTTGGAGAACAGAGACTGTGAGGTGTGACCCTGTGCGTCATGATGCCCAGGTTTACAACCCTGGAGCTGAATGTGAGCGCGATCCCTGAAAGTCTGGGGAAGGGGAGGGCTGTCCAAATGCACAATTCAACCAGTCCACAAGGAACCTAAAGCTGACTTTCTGCAGACTTCCAGAGAGTCCTCTTGTGGTGTAGACTTCAGCAGACCTCACTGATTTAATTGCCCACAATTCATTGCAATACGGACGTGACGTGGTAGATTTTTTTCCAATCGCTGATTAAAAAATGAAACTTGTGTTTATATTAAACAGTTACTGTAGCCTATTATGTTTGTTATACAGAATTTTATTTTGTCTACTCACAAAACAACCCTATACATGAGATTTATATCTTGTTATCTGCAGGGACAGATGAGCAGACAAGCGTTTGGAATTTTCGTCAATGTAAAATTAAGCATTATTGTCTCAAGACTAAGATTAACTCTAAAATAGCTGTCAAAATTAACACTGCGGCTCCTGAACGTTGATGCATCCAGTCCACTGAGAAACACACTGTACATCACGTCTTGTCTGTTTCACTTGAAGTCGGGTCAGACCGTGTCTATTTAACCCTGCAGCCACGAGAGGGCGCTCTCATTGATTTGATACACTTTGAACGACAAGTGTGGTCCACTGGTGGTGATGCAGCGAACAGAACTTCACATCAACCATTTCTGATTGATTCTACATGTCTGTCTTACACAGTTATATAGAAAGCATGGATTGCATATATCTAACACAAATGGCCACTCTTAGAGCAGGTGTCACAGGACACTGAGAGACCGGTTGGAGGGGATGGGAGTGGATCGCTTCCTGACCTCCTGGATGACAGACTACCTGACAGAGCGGCCTCAGTATGTCAGGCTGGGAAGCTGTGTCTCTGGGATGGTCAGGAGCAGCACTGGTGCTCCACAGGGAACTGTTTTAGCACCGTTCTTGTTCACACTCTACGCAGCAGACTTTAAATACAACTCAACAGTCCTGTCACATACAAAAATACTCTGATTATACAGCTGTTGTGGCTTGTATCAGGAGCTATCAGGAATGGGAGTACAGGGACCTCATGGAGGCCTTCAGGGACTGGTGCAGTAAGTGCTGTCTCCACCTGAACACAGCCAAAACCAAGAAGATGGTGGTGGATTTCAGAAGAAAGAGGTCACCCCATCAACCAGTCTCCATACAGGGGGAGGACATTGAGGTGGTGTACACCTAAACATAACTGTGGGTCCTCTTAGATGATAAGCTGGACTGGTCCTCTAACACTGACACACTCTACAGTAGGGGGCAGAGCCGCCTGTTCCTCCTGCGGACACTGAGGTCCTTTGATGTGTGTGTAGAGATATTGACCATGTTCTATCACACAGTGGTGGCCGGTGCACTTTTCCACGCTGCAGTGTGTTGGGGAAGCAGCTTGACAGACAAAAACATCAAGTGTTTGGACAAGCTGGTTAAAAAAGCTGGCCCAGTGCTTGGCAAGAGACTGGACCCACTAAGAACTGTGGTGGAGAGGGACACATTGAACAAACTGAAAGCTATAATGAGCAATAGCAGACACCCTCTCTATAGCATCCTGGAGTGACAGAGGAGCAGCAGCAGCAGTGGGCTCATCTCACTGTGTTGCAGAACAGAACGTTTCAGGAGATCCTTGTCCCCACGGCAATAAGACTGTTGAATCCAGTCAGACGCACACTTAAACACATCACATTAGCCACAACTGGCTGGATTGTTGGAAAAGACAATTTTATCTCAATTAATTTTTTTTGTGCACTTATTTTAACATATTTTATTTTAGGTCTATTTTAATTGTTGTTGGTGAGAGTAAGTGTGGTTGGTTTTTTCTTCTCTTTTATGAGCTGCTGGACAGCTGAATTTCCCTTCCAGAATTACTCTACTCTACTCTACCCTAGACACACCATAAAAATGTGTTTCGAAAAATGCACCAAAACGACGGGGAAAGACATATTTGATAGGCACTGGAGAACCATGTAGGGTTAAGGTCAGTGCCCCTACCCTGACAACCTCAACGCTCTATGCATCCATTTTACATGATCTAAGACAATGTTTGCAATAAGTGGATAATGTATTAATGGTGGCTGACCCCTGAGCAGGGTCACTTTATCATTTCAGGTTACATTATGCCCACATGCTGGATATTCCCAGCAAAGTTGTAGGCTATGCTGGACTACTTGCATTTCTGCCTATAGCCTACATTTTGTCCCCTGAATCATAGACCAGCCCATCTAAAGTCTGGGAGGGCAACATACATCTTGCTTCTCAGACAAAGAAAAGGGGAAAAGTGAGTGCCTTTTCTCAAACTGTCAACTAATAAAGCTGTTGCCCATATTTATGTTTTTCTCTGTGTCCAAACTCTGAAAAAAGGACACAATTTAAGTCAAAGAAGAAGAAAACAGGAAGAAAACCAAACACAGGAGAAATGAGCAATAACTAAATATGATCAAGATTTAAAATATATATTTTTTAAGTAAAAGAAAACCAAACACAAGAGCAATGAACAAAAACTGAATATGATTAATATATTAAAAACAAAATAATCAGGGGTTGTTTAAAACACTGATCATTTGACTGCAATGTCCCCAGTTTCCTCTCTCTCTAATATACTCTATATAACAGCAAAAAGCAATTTTTAAATCACACAAACAAAGTCCCTGAACCCTGGTTTCTATCAGGACACACATTTTAACTCCTCAAATGGCCTCCAAGATACAACTACACCTGAGCTGAACAATACTGAAAGTGATTGCAAGATACTGTCAAATACAAATAAAGACTGCAGGAAGCCCTCCTACACTCACTGTATAGTTAAGGTTGCTTCTCTAAATAATGTTGGGGCCAAAGAGTGAACTGTAGTAACCAGTGACCCTCAGGTGGAGAAAAGGCATCATCGAGGAATAAAAATTAACATGAGGTGCAGTGTCTGTCATGATAATGGAGTAGCAAAAGTTCACCAGGTTTGATGTAATGTTCAGAGATTCTTCATGTCAGCAGTGAGCCTCTTTTGCCACAGACAGACCATCACCAACGCTGAAAGACAAACACAGTGACTCCTTTAAACCAAACAGACAGACAAATAGCACTTAATCCATAAAATGGCAACGGAAAGAAAACAGCTCTCATGTTTGAACTCAATGGGTTTTAAGGCTAACACCAGTGATTTTGGACTAAAGCTGCCAATAGATGATATTTTTTTTTATTCAAAGTCAACATCTTGACACTCTCCTCACATTGCTTCCTGCTCTCAGCTATTAATTTAAGTTTCTACTGCTTTTGCTTTGTAGTCCTTGAAGCAGACAGAGTTTTATATCTGTCACAGTAAGGGTAGAAAAGCTTCTCACATTGTATTTTTACCACTGAACTTTTATTATAACTACACACAATCTTAGAGAATCATACAGAACTTAAAGAGAACCTTGTTTTAATTCATTCTGGTTCAGGCTGTCACATGAACAGCTGGTGTTGAACTGATAGCACTGATGCAATGAATGCAGACTTCATCACATATATCACAGTATATGTCACTGTATCAGTCAACTACTTAGAGTACTTACCAAAAATAACAAAGGGTATCAGCACAAGTCGCACTATCAGAATGATGTGATGTAATAAAGATGGAGACCCGAGTGTTACGGTCTCGTCACCGTACCTTATCTGAAAAACAAAAACGACACTGCTATTAGAAAAGAAATTTTATAGTGGGACGTCTCACCAGAGCGGTGAGTCAAACATGTGCTTACTATGTGTATAATAACGTTCAAGTAAACATCACAATTTGAACTCCATTGCATGAAAGCTAATATACTTCTGAGGTCTTTGCTGTGATAAGCTTTAATCTGGTGGTATGACCCACCTTTGGCCTGTCTACAATCACAATAAACTTTAAGTTGAATTTCTGTACATTATTGTTGAGACTGGTGCAGTCTGAATGAAAGATTTACTTTTATGTGCTGAAAGGTATCATCAGGCGTCCCTTGAATTTCACAAATGAAAAAGTCAGTGTTGTTACTGATTCTTTTGGTTTCCATGATGCAGGGGTATTCTTTTCCGTCCTTAACGCCCCACACTGACAGCTCTGCTGGGGTCATCTCCAGTTTGTCTGCCTTTTTCTGAAATATCAGGAAAAAACACTGAACTCTAACATATTCATGTCCTATATTTGTACATGTGCTAAAGAACATGCATTACCTGTATGGTGATAAGAACATTGTTTCCTGTCCTAGTGGTTGTGAAGCTAATGAACTCGGGGTCTGGGTAGTAGGTTATTGCTGTGGAGCAGGCCAAGGTTTCATTGGACGCTCTCAAAAACAAAGTGCTGGTAGAAATCCCTTTTGGAGCTGCAGGTGTGTCATAGGTGAGACTCTGCAAGGAGAGAAAGGTAGAAAAGGGAATTTAGGTATATTTGGGCATGCACTGATCAAACAAAGGGTGTGTGACAAACAAGTGTGTGACAACAGTGACAATATATGTATGCTTTTACACTGTCATAATAAATTGAAAAACATATGTTAAATAGATAGTTATTTAAATTTCAGTTTGTTATTTTTAATCAGTAATTTTTTTTCTTCTGAACAGAAAAAAACAGCATCAAATGGAATACATCATATGGGCATATAAATCTGTAAAAATAAGGAAATAGAGAGGTAACAGAGCTGTTTAATTAAACAGAAGACAATGCTCAGACAAACTGACTAAAAGACAATTCACAAAATTAAAAAACACAGATGAGAGTAAATAAAGGACAAAATAAATGAGTTTTGAAGATAACTGAATGTCACTTGACAATATATAAATATTTTTTAAGGGTTTGAACCAATATGTTGTCTAAATTTTAGATTTAATAACTGAATGACTTGTTCTTCTTAGTGACATTATTAAGGCCAGCCAGGGAAGGCTGGTGGCAGCAAGACAGGAGGACCGTGTGATAATGCTTTGCAGCTACAGAGAGAACGTTTCCAGTAAGCTGGTCCTTTTTCTGGAGCTCTGTCGCTCTGTCTCCAGGTGGTGGATATCCCCTGCTAACTGTGAGTACTTGTTGCAGTCCGCACACACAGCCTTTGTAGCTGGATTCAGCCCACAAGTAACTCATAACACAGCATGATCATTGAAGTGGACGAGTTAAAACAACAAGATAAAAGTAATCCCACGATTGATAACAGAATAGTGTTAAAAGTGGCTGTTACTAGGCAGTGTAGAGTGGTGCACTCTGGCTTGTGCTCTATAAACTAATCTGTACATAGCATACCATGAGTTGTTGATGATGGTCACATGTCAAACCAAGTACTGTGATGTGACATAAAAACATATTAAGACATAAATGTGATGTCAGAGAAGATCCAACATTAGACGATGTAACATCACATACTGCAGCGTAACAAAAAGCACGTGCCATAGCAGGATGTGACATAATAACAAAGCAATACATGTGCATGTTTGTGCACATGTAACACACTACATGTAGTGTTGCATGGCATAATGCTAGAGGACTACATGTGATAATGCGACATGACATAATCTAATATACTTCCATTTGGAATGATGCAATATAATGTGACAATGTACAGTCATGAGCATGACATGATGACATAATTAATGTAAGACAAAAATACAGTGGGACTTTGTGGGGTCTACAGACCCACCTGAGAGCCGCTGTTTCTGGGAGTTATGATTTCATGCAGGGCGTGGCTGTGCATGACCCCTTCCACAAACTCCAGGTGGGATCCCATGAGTGTGATCTTCCTCTTCCCACTACAGGAAACACAGCAGCAGCCAATCAGAGAAGAAGAAATACCAGAGAAAGCGTTTCCTTACAATGACAGCCTGATATGATGGTAAAACACATCTGTGGCTACCACCCTTCGTGGTTACGTAAGCATGAGAATATAAGTTTAAATCTCTTATTGTGGCCCCCTCTGTTCTTCTTTATTTTAAGTCCAAGGTCAGTGTAAATATATTGAGTCCTTATCATAAAGGTAACAAATGCATGTGATTTTTTTTATGTGTATGTTCCAGCTATATGTACATTAATTCTTAATGCACCTTAACAAGCAACAGCGGTAAAAGAAGAGTTATAACAAAGGCAGAAGAGGCACTTTCAGCCTTGCAACTACAAAGGGAACAGATAATAGTGAAAGGCAGTGCTTCTGGGAAGTGGCTTTTCCAATGAGATGACTCTCAACCTGGAACCGTTCCTCATTTACTAACATTGTTTCCTACAATAAGTCTCAGCCAAATCTATTGAAGTTCCTGACATAGCACTGCGGAAAGATCCCAAAATAGCCTGCTTAACTTTTTACATTTAGAATAATGTGAGAAAGTAGTGACTGTGCTAAACAGAAGCTTTTGTTAAAACACCACTAAAATGATAAATTAATATAAAGCGTTCTGCCTCATGTTTTCTTCCAGCAGTGTGTGATGTTCAGTTAATAGAGCTCTTGCTCTTTGATTTGGAGAAACTCACACCAAAAGATGATGTTAACCAGATTTAGTATGCTAAAGCATTTTCTGCAGCACATCGCTTCTGGAAATATTTTATCTGAATGAGATCAGATCTCGCGTTGTCACAGTCATCAAAGTATTCTTGACTGACCCAGTCACATCTTCCTCAGAAAAGCTTTCTTTAAAGTCTGTATGTTTATGTTGGGAAAATACCAACAAATCCAGCCATACCTGGTCCAGGTGCTGCTTGGTACAATTTTGTTGCAGGATGGGGATGACCGGTAGGTGATTTTAGCATTGCCGTGGCAACTACCGTCTGGAAGGAGAACACATGCTTTGACCACGCCTTTAGTATGAGCACGGGGAATGTGGAACGTTAGCTTCACACCATTGTTGTTCCACACAGGAGATCTGATCAGAGGACACAGAAGGACAGAGAGAGAGAAACCAGTTAATCTCACTGAGATTAAGACCCACTTTTTGGAGGGAAATACAGTTCACCCTAAATCAAAAATACATAGTTTTCCTTGTACCTGTAGTGCTGTTTAGCAGTTTAGATTGTTTGAGTCTGAGTTGTTGAGTGTTGGAGATATCGGCCGTAGAGATGATTGCCTCGTCTTGTATATTATGAAACTAGCTTGTGGTGCTCAAAGCACTTAAAAAATATCTGCTTGAAAAACCCAACCTCCTGGGGCCCCCACTAGCTTACCTGGTAGTGTGCATGAACAAAGGATACGCCCATGTTGCAGCAGCCGCAGGTTTGATTGCGGCTAAACATGGTAGGTCATTTACAGTGGAATTTTAACTTGACAAATTACGGACACGGCAGATTCGCATGGGATAATGATCACAGACGCCCTCCACAACTGTTTCAAATTACTACAGGTCCCCAGGTGATACTAGTCCTGTGTGAATAGGACTAAAAACAACTGTTAATATGGTTGGCATTTCCCTGTAATAATTGCTATCTTTGAAGTGTCATGTATAGTGTAAGCATAATCCTATTCGCTCATGAACTGACTCACTCTTGTGGAGTGCAGTCCATGTCCGCCTGGGTCCTCACTCTGATCACATCACTGAGGTTATAACCCGACAACACCACATGGTTTCTGCCGTAAAAAGACACAACGCTGGGAGTGATGGAGGAGATCTCTGGTCTGGTCTCTGATCTCTGACAGTAAAACACATAGACAAAGATTATTAGTTTAAAGCATTACCTTTTTCTGACCTTTTCATCTCTACTGAATGTGAATGAAGTGAGCATCAGAAGAGGAATGTGTTTGAGAACTGAGGTTCAGACTTACGGAAAAGGTCATCCCTGAGTCCATGTTTTGGCAAACAGTGTCCTGCTAGAGGAAGTGAAGAGAAGACATGAAGCAGGTTTACATGATATCCACTGTACAGTACTACTAAGAGTTGATTCATCACCAGAACCCCTTCCATCAATCACATCACTTCCGTCCTTCAGCAGCTTCACTGGCTCCCTGTTAAATACCAAGTTGACCTTAAGATCTTACTCCTCATCTTTAAGGCCATCCACAACCTTGCTTGTCTGTACCTCTCAGAGCTCTTGCACATCCACATGCCCACCTACGCTCTCAGATTTTCCTTTTTGATCCGTCTCACTGTCCCACCAGCCCGACTGACCACCTGGGGGTCGGAAGCCCTTAGTTGCTCTGCCCCCCTGCCTCTGGAACTCCCTCCTACTGGACATTCATAACATCAGCTCTCTCTTCACTTTCAAATCCCACCTCAAAACTCATCTCTTTCAAATAGCCTATTCAAGACTTGAGACAGACAACAGCTGATGATGGAGAGGTGAGCAGTCTATGAGCTACACTGCAAGAACTGTGTCTGAAAATTGTGTTTGAGTGAAAGAAAACCTTCCACATTCCACTAAAATAATGTTAACATACAGCGATGGAAAGTGTAGTAATACCACAGTGTAAAAGTAGTCAGTTACAAGTAAAAGTTCAAAAAAATCTATTAGAAGTACAAAATTATTGCCATTAAAATAAACTTAAAGTTACAAAGTATAAGTACTCATTATGCAGAATGGCCCATGTCAGAACCATCCCACAGTGATCCCTGCAAACATTTGTTGCTGCCTGGTGATGAGCTGACAGTCTGTTGAAACAACTCTTGCTAACTAGTCAAGTCATGATTGTGTCATTCAGTCTTCAAATTTACAAAATGAAAGTGGAGATGTTGTATTCATGTCCATGTGTCACACATGCAAACATGTCTGGAAAGCCTATGTTAGATAAATATATAAAACATGCATAATTACATCCTTCACTCCTTGATTTGCCCAGGAACAGCCATCTGTGCTCCAGCCACATCCAGCCTCAATACACTGCCGACACCTGAAAAGAAAACAAACATATCACAGATTGTTGTTGATAACACTCAAATATGAATCATAATTACTTGATACAACACCAAGACCTTATAGTCCAACTGCAGCTAACCATTTCTTTGTTGCATCCACTCTTGATGTTCATTTCAGTGCTGGCATAATAAGGGCTTAAAATGTTTTGAAAACTTTTTAAAAATCAGTTATTGCTTTCCATCATTCTTTCAAGTGACAGGTGAATTTGGCATATCCAGTGTCTTTTAAAAAATGTGCCCCTGCCCCACTCTTTCATATATTCTGGTCATGGTTTGACCAAAATTATGGAAGTCAGTCTTCCAAACTTTCTCTGAAATCTTACAATATTGCAGTGAGCCTAACTGCTCTCTTTGGCATTCACCCACTTCAACTAATTAAACCCCAAATCAAACAAGGTATGCTAGCCTTCACATTCTCACTGACTCTACTAGCTATACAATTAAAAACAGAAAGATGCTGCCTTCCTTCCTCTCATTTGCACAGGATAAGGGACATTATGCTATGTGTGAAACTTAAAAAAACTCAGGCCTAGTCCATGTGTATATTTTTTTAGACATAGCTTTTTTCATGCATTTCGGCCTTTCATCTGCATGCAAACTGAATTTTAGGTCACTGAAAATTGACTCTCTGTAAAACTCTGTTCACGGTGAAGATTTTTTAGAAACTTTGTGTTTCAGTGTTGAAACAGAGAAAACTGAGTTTTCGGGTGTGCCATTATCTCCTCTGTGTTGCATCACAAAAGATGTGGCATTTTAAACAACGCTGGACCCATTAGCGCTGGCTCTAACATTGCTAAAAGGCCTTTTTACATGTGAACACATAAATGTACAGTTACTCTGCCACCACACTGAGGGACAGAGGCATCAGAATGCACTATGGAGGTCACTGCTACATAATCAAACACTCCCACAACACAGACCCTGCTGCCATCGCCACTGGACAAGACCTACTCAGAACTCTAGCTGGTCAAGCTTCTGATTGGTCAACATGGCTTTAGGGTTAAGTAATCGTTTACTGACCATCCTACAATTGTGTTTCTGCATTTTTATTTCGACAGAGATTTTTAAAAAAATAGTTCTTATGTGAACAAGATTTTTTTGAGAACAATGGAGGAAAAACCCAGTTTTCAAAATTAGATGTGAATGTAATGTCAATTACTCCACCTGAAAGTCAGTGAATAACTTTTGTTAAGTGGGTGTGGGGCCCTTTTTTACTCTTTTTATTGATTATATTGCTGTCTACATATCCTGCTCTTGTACTGAGCATTGTATTTCTTTTCTGTAATTTCCATATACAAGCTTTTTGGTCATTGTCATTTGTGGGTTAATACGCATTTGTGTGTGCAGGTTTAAGTTGTATGCATGTGTGTGTCTTATGTCAGCTGGATGCCTGAGGTTGGGTCATCAGCAGAAGGGTTTATCTGTTCTGTTCCACACTGATACTCAACAAATAAAACATGGAATGAAAGAAATTAGGGTTTTTTTCATCCAAAAGACAAGGTTAAATGACTTTTGCTATATAACTGGGACCAAATCATTTCATCTGTGATGCCTCTAACTTGATGTTTGTTTCAGCATTTTTAAAATTTTACTTTTTCTGCCATATCTTCTATAATTTACATTAGAAATGATCTGTCTACTTAGATTTCCTGAAAATGGTAGAGCACTTACAGGACAGAGGTTGGTGGTCCCCTGATGTCAGAGCAGTTGAGCAGCTTCAATTGATGCAACCACTCTGTCTTCCCAAATCTAATCCTAACTGTGACGTGCAGGCCTGACAATTACAAAAACAATACATTAAATTTCAGAGTCTCGGTCAGAATGATCAGCAATACGCTTTTTAATGTAATGTAACAATTTACTGTGAGACAACACAAAGTTGTCAAATTTTTCATCTCATAGTTTTCTTGTGACAGTGTGAAGGTTATCGATCATGGGGTATTTAATTCACTGGATAATTACTACAGAAGTCACTGACCTTCAGCAGGAAGTGTTTTGTTTGAAAGGGAGCAGGTGCATTGTGGAAACCGTGGGGGAGGATTGTTCCAGAGGATGAAACCACTGGCACTTGATGAGCATTGACATTTAAAGTTAGATCGTGCCGCCTGGCCTACACTCAGGTGTGCCTGGATGTTAAGTGTGATCTGAGAAAAGAAGGATGTGAGTGTTTAAAAAGAGAAATAACTGACAGTCACAACTGATTACAGGTAAAAGCTTATCTGTACCTGGTCGGTGTCGTCCTTTACAACTCTGTGGGAGACCATTTTGTGTTGAAAATCATCTGGAATGGATAACCAGTCTGAATTTTGGCAGTCAGCTCCAAATGTGCATCTAGGAAGAGAAAATGATATGTTAACCCTGTCTGTAATTGTTTGAAGGGGTCAACAGCAGATGTTTTCCTGACCCTCTTCTAGAGCTGCACCAGAGGCAGTGTGGGTCCTGAGCAGACCAACAGTCCTGCACATTTGTGTATGTGCTGCACTTTGACACAGGTACACGCTTCATCTAGAACAACACACAGACACAGCAACTTGGCAACACGTACATACACATGACACTGAAGTAATTAAAAAAAATCTGAAGAAGTCATACAGAGCCTCACAGGTATTACAGGTTCAGAGCGCCTACCTGGTTTTGAAATGGCAGGTACACATGTTTCGAGTCCACTTGATCCAGATGTATTTTGGGAAACACTTTGCGGTCGTCGTTGGCCCTGTAGAGCACCGTGGGACAGGTGGTGTGATAGTTCTTGTCCACAGCAAGCTGACAATGAAAATGTAGCTTTGTTATGTTTCTGACAGACTGAGCTGCTGTGTGTTATTTTTAGGCAGAGGTAAGGGATTCGAGTCACATGACTTGATTCAAGTCTGACTCAAGTTGCAAATCAGAGGACTTGAGACTTGCTTGACAAACACTGATGAAAGACTCGACTTGACTTTGACTTGGTTCTCATGACTGAAGACTTGACTTAGTTGACTTGAAAGGACTTAACCTTTTTCATTTAATGTTTGTGTTTTTATTAGATATTGAGTTTTGTTTCTGAAAGATGACGATGCATATTGCAGCAGGGGAGGATCCCTGGCTGGGATCTGTCCCTGCTCTACAAGAGCTCTGTCCTCCTGCACAGCTCCCGTCTGAGGAACAGCAGTATGTGCAACAGCAGTATGGACTTCATGGTGTCATTTTATTTAGTTCTGTCTGTGTGATACATGACTTTTTTCAATAACTCATTCAGTATTGAACGTGTTTGTCAACCAGCGACACACTGTAAGCTGTGGGCTGTTCTGCACACACAGTCATCAGTGTAGAGAACAGTTACATGCTCATCAAGCTGTATATGCTCAGGCTCTCTTCTAACTCTAAAAGTTCACTGTGTGAGTGTGTGAGTGTGTGAGTGTGTGAGTGCGTGAGTGTGTGCGGTTGTTGGACACAGCTACACGCTGTGTGATATCTTCCTCTCACACCTATGTGGCTCAGTGAGTTATTTTGCCCCCACCTCCTGCTGTGCTTGCATTTTGAGACTTTTACAGAGCATGATTATCTTCCCTGTCTCTTACAGCAGCAGGTATGTTATGTGAGTGGAGTCTTTCAGCCTGACTGTTCAGGCAGGGCTTGGAGCAGGACAGGAAGTATTTCAATCCTTTACTCTGCTATACTACTACCTGAATATTACTGTGTTACAAAGTCCTGCATTGAAAATGATACTTGAGTAAAAGTATGATCAGGAAAACGTGCTTAACGTATTAAAAGTAAAACTACTGTACTGAGAAAAGCGTCCCTTGTGACTGTTACACTATTATATATGATGTCATTAGATGACTGACCATTAACCAATGATTATTTTCAATATGGATTCATCTGCTGATTATTTTCTCCAATGATGGAATGGTTATTTGCTTCGTAAAAATTATGAAAATAAGTGGTGCCAGAATTACTGAGAGCCCAAACTGACACCTTCACAATGTTTGTCTGGTTGAACTAACAGTCCCAGCTTGAACATTCTTAATAATACATTACAGTTATGAAAATAATTAAAAGCAAAAGCAGCAAAAAATAAAATAAAATAAAATAAAAATAAATAAAATCCTCACATTTGTGAAACTGAAACCATGAAATGTTTTTGCATTAAATACTGAGCAGGGACTCAACTTGACTTGCTTGATTTTCACCACAGTAACTTGAGACTTGAAGGTTAAGCCTTGAGACTTGTTTGTGACTTGCACATGAGTGACTTACTCCCACCTCTGGTTTTACTGTAGGTGCAAGGCAAAGCTGAAGTGGAAAGAAGGGACTTTCAGGAATACCCCACTTACACTGGCATTTTTGAAACGTCAATGAGCAATGAGCCCCAGCCTATTTAATTCTACTGAAAACTGTTTTTGACTTTCCACCACTGAAATGATTCTGCCTGTGAAAACATTACACTTCTTCTGCAAAGTGACCACAAACGCCTCCAACTTTTATATACTGTAACGAGATTAGTGCTGATAAACAGCTACATTTCCTGCTACAATTTAAGTATGTGATGACTCGTGGTCTCTTAAATGGTGACAGCAAGTTGGTCATTTTCAACCAAGAGCTGAAGACTCCAATAAGCTCTTGAAGAGTATAATCTAAAAAGTGTGAGTGTGTGAGTGTGTGAGTGCGTGCGGTTGTTGGGCACAGCTACACGCTGTGTGATATCTTCCTCTCACACCTCTGTGGCTCACTGAGTTATTTTGCCCCCACCTCGTGCTCTGCTTGCATTTTGAGACTTTTACAGGGCATGATTATCTTCCCTGTCTCTTACAGCAGCAGGTATGTTATGTGAGTGGAGTCTTTCAGCCTGACTGTTCAGGCAGGGCTTGGAGCAGGACAGGAAGTATTTCAATCCTTTACTCTGCTATACTACTACCTGAATATTACTGCATTGAAAATGATACTTGAGTAAAAGTATGATCAGGAAAATGTGTTTAACATATTAAAAGTAAAACTACTGTACTGAGAAAAGCGTCCCTTGTGACTGTTGTGCTAATATATGATGTCATTAGATGACTCTGACTCATGCATTCATGTAAAAACAGGATTTTACTGTTGTAATTGGTTGAGGTGGAGCTGATGAATACCCAACTTAAACTGTCATTTAGATACGTCAGTACCATTCGTACACACAATGAGCCCCAGCCTATTTAATTAAGCTATAAAATCTGTTTTTGACTTTCACCACTGAAATGATTCTGCCCGTGAGAACATTACACTTCCTCTGAAAAGTAACCACTAACACCAGCAACTTCTATTGGCAAACCGGTAAACTGCTACATTTCCTGCCACAATACATTTATGTGGTCACTCTTTAAGTACTGTGAATTTAGTCTCAAAGGTGACAGGAAGCTGGTCATTTTCAACCAAGAGCTGAAGACTCCAATAAGCTCTTGAAGAGTATAATCTAAAAATGCCCTCTGCACTTACAAAGTAGATAACAGAATTAAAAATGCAACAGAAGCATTTTAGCATCTTACATGTTCGCCTTTTATTTAAAAAAGTACAGAAGCACATGACATTCATTGAATAATAAAAAAGACACTTCAACTGGTAATTATGAGATCCTGATCACATAATTGAGATTATGATCTTGCAATTGTTGCTAAACACAAGATAAGACAGTGAACGATGGCCCTATCGCAATTAATCTGCTCAATATTTAATGCAAAAAAATTTCATGGTTCCAGTTTGACTTAAATGAGAGGACTTTTTGCTGCTTTTGCTTGTAACTATTTTCATAATTGTAAATTGCTCATCTACAACCATAATTTGCTACATTTTTCACATTATTTATTTCACAAACTCACAGATGTGAAATGTTTACAGGCTGTGACTCTCTGTTATGGCAGTGATTTGAGATTTCTATGCTGAAAAACAAAAAAGTTACTGAATACTCTATCCTGATTTCTGATTATTTCGAGTTGACTAAAACTGTGAAATATCTCCTATTAATTAGCATTCCAACATATCAAAAAAAGGGGGGAAACTGAAACTGATATGTAGCCATTGAAAATAATAGTTATGAAAAACTGAATATCAAGTAGGCTATTAAATGAACTTTACCCCATAATTATGAGGAAAGGTTTCACATTTTTTTACTCCGTGAATGCAACACACTTCTGCAACTGTCTGATCTTGTGTTTGGCAATGACTTCGAGATCCTAATCTCTCCTAATTACGAGATTTTTTTCTCGTAAATATGAGATGAGGTGTCAGTTTTTTTTTTATTCTGTGAATGCAATGGGCCTCCGTACAACAGCAGTTAGCTGGTGAAAAAAATTCTCGTTCACATCACTTTACAGTTACTGTGTTTACTAATTATAACAAAGTATGTAACTGAATGATTGATCTTGTTAGATTCATATTCTTTTCAATAATGAATACAATTAAGATCACCCAACTTTTTGTACACACCTTAATGAGCTGTCCATCTCCTGTCCCAATGAAGAAAACCATCCAGGCCTTCTGTGTCACAGCCAGCACAGAGGTCATGTTGTTCTGCCTGAAGAGAACTGCCTTCGGCTTCAGTATCTTTGGCTGAGAAACACAAACACATTGAGCATTAGATTAAGATCCAACAGGTATTTATGGATTCCTGAAGGAGCCCTTAAGTATTTAGGAAACTTTAAATAGATTAAGATCATCTAAAGCAAGGGTTGCAACATGAGGTGCTGGCATATGTATTACAACGTGTAAGCTAAAAAAAAAAAAAAAAAAATCATTTATGTGGGTACACATCCCATTCAATATTATTTCTGTTTACATGTAGTCTGTCCATCACATCCAATGACTAAAGCTACTGTACACCCAGCTACAGTGCTTACCTTAAAACATGCTTTATTATAAGATTAAACTTGATTAATTAATATTGCTTCACAAATAATACTACACAAACACAGAATTTGTTGTTTTTTTTATGCCCAAATAGATGCCAACAACTATAATCACCACTGGTGTTCACAGCTAACATCTCATTAAGTACACATATAGTATGGCTAACTTATGTGCTGATAAGTGTCATTTTAATTATTTTGTCACCATCTCTAAAGCAGCCAACTGTATATGAGCCTCATAAACTGACCTCTCACCTTTTAAAGATATGAAACCTAGTTTTGCTTAAGTTCAGCTTCAGTCAGCAAAACCTTCCTCTAATATGCTGTCACCAGCAGACAACACTACACTTCTTTGAAATAACCTTATTTTCATGGAAATGCTTGCAATTATGCCAGAACTCCCCTGGAGAAAAACTGAAATCATGTAATTTAATAAGGTATTTAGTCTCCAATTGTTGCTTTATTTTAAAATAAGTTTCCTTGCATTATTTTCTAGCTTCTTAGAACTTTGCTCATACAAGTCACTTGGCCCTGCACTGCTGACCATCATCAATAGCTCTCTTTCCTCTGGAGTTGTACCCAATCTTTTCAAACAGCCTGTGTTGAACCGCTGCTGAAGGCCCCTGGTTTAGATCCCACAGACTTGGAAAACTTCTAGCATTTCTCCAAACTAAACTTTGTATCTAAAATCCAAGAAAAGGTAGTGCTGGACTAACCATTAGATAAACAACAACAACAACAACAACAACAACAACAACAACAACAACAACAACAACAACGTATTTGAAAAATTGGTAAAGGCATATGTACAGTACAGGCCAAAAGTTTGGACACACCTTCTCATTCAATGCGTTTTCTTTATTTTCATGACTATTTACATTGTAGATTCTCACTGAAGGCATCAAAACTATGAATGAACACATGTGGAGTTATGTACTTAACAAAAAAAGGTGAAATAACTGAAAACATGTTTTATATTCTAGTTTCTTCAAAATAGCCACCCTTTGCTCTGATTACTGCTTTGCACACTCTTGGCATTCTCTCCATGAGCTTCAAGAGGTAGTCACCTGAAATGGTTTTCACTTCACAGGTGTGCCTTATCAGGGTTAATTAGTGGAATTTCTTGCTTTATCAATGGGGTTGGGACCATCAGTTGTGTTGTGCAGAAGTCAGGTTAATACACAGCCGACAGCCCTATTGGACAACTGTTAAAATTCATATTATGGCAAGAACCAATCAGCTAACTAAAGAAAAACGAGTGGCCATCATTACTTTAAGAAATGAAGGTCAGTCAGTCCGGAAAATTGCAAAAACTTTAAATGTGTCCCCAAGTGGAGTCGCAAAAACCATCAAGCGCTACAACGAAACTGGCACACATGAGGACCGACCCAGGAAAGGAAGACCAAGAGTCACCTCTGCTTCTGAGGATAAGTTCATCCGAGTCACCAGCCTCAGAAATCGCAAGTTAACAGCAGCTCAGATCAGAGACCAGATGAATGCCACACAGAGTTCTAGCAGCAGACCCATCTCTAGAGCAACTGTTAAGAGGAGACTGTGCGAATCAGGCCTCCATGGTCAAATAGCTGCTAGGAAACCACTGCTAAGGAGAGGCAACAAGCAGAAGAGATTTGTTTGGGCCAAGAAACACAAGGAATGGACATTAGACCAGTGGAAATCTGTGCTTTGGTCTGATGAGTCCAAATTTGAGATCTTTGGTTCCAACCGCCGTGTCTTTGTGAGACGCAGAAAAGGTGAACGGATGGATTCCACATGCCTGGTTCCCACTGTGAAGCATGGAGGAGGAGGTGTGATGGTGTGGGGGTGTTTTGCTGGTGACACTGTTGGGGATTTATTCAAAATTGAAGGCACACTGAACCAGCATGGCTACCACAGCATCCTGCAGCGACATGCCATCCCATCCGGTTTGCATTTAGTTGGATGATCATTTATTTTTCAACAGGACAATGACCCCAAACACACCTCCAGGCTGTGTAAGGGCTATTTGACCAAGAAGCAGAGTGATGGAGTGCTGCGGCAGATGACCTGGCCTCCACAGTCACCGGACCTGAACCCAATCGAGATGGTTTGGGGTGAGCTGGACCACAGAGTGAAGGCAAAGGGGCCAGCAAGTGCTAAACACCCCTGGGAACTCCTTCAAGACTGTTGGAAAACCATTTCAGGTGACTACCTCTTGAAGCTCATGGAGAGAATGCCAAGAGTGTGCAAAGCAGTAATCAGAGCAAAGGGTGGCTATTTTGAAGAAACTAGAATATAAAACATGTTTTCAGTTATTTCACCTTTTTTTGTTAAGTACATAACTCCACATGTGTTCATTCATAGTTTTGATGCCTTCAGTGAGAATCTACAATGTAAATAGTCATGAAAATAAAGAAAACGCATTGAATGAGAAGGTGTGTCCAAACTTTTGGCCTGTACTGTATATGCTTATGTTTTATTAGTATCTTATTTGTCCTGTATTTTCTTCTCGGAATGTCTTGAAAGTGCTCTACAAATAAAGTTATTATTATTATTATTATTATTATAAATAGGCTTTTATGGTCATCAGCCACAGACATGGACTGAATCTTATCATTAGACTGTTCCCACATAGAGAGGAAGATTTTGATTAGTGAGTGAAATGAGCCCATTTGATATGTTTCTACTTTTGAAACTTTGTTGACACAGAATAATGCAGGTGCTCAATGATCCCACATTAAACTACTCTAACAGGTGGAAACAACAACAACAACTTGCGCGATCAATTAAAATTCTATTTATAACACAACAACCCACCGCATTTCTTCTGTCAGTGTTGCAGACAGTACAGAAGTCTGGATCTGTATCGGTGTCTCCGGTGAGATCCGGGCTGATGTCAAACAGCAGCAGCTCGGTGTTGGTTTCTCCTCCGTCCACACTGAACACGCCGCTCCAGAGCACCGGCGGCCCACCCGGGATCACCGCGGAGGCGATGAGTCTGCTGCCTTTACCATCATCAGAGACACGGAGAGTCGCGCCCCGCAGAGATCTGAGAGTCCGCGCTTTGCTTGTTTTGCCCTCGAGCCAAATGAGACGGATGGTGTTGCTTTCTTGACTTAAAGGCAGGTTGGAGAAAAGATAAATGATTGAACTGATCTGAAATCCAACCACAAACTCCACATTGCCATCATGCCTGCGTTTTAATGCAGGGGGAGTGAACTTGTCAATATAAGAGAATATATCTCCGTCCTGTTTGTTATTCGTATTATGAAGGAGCACCGCTCCTGTTACTGGGGAGCAGCCGGTCGCTAAGGGTTTGCCTTCATTTTGCTCTGTGGCACTCAGAATGTAAGTCTCAGTAACTGTCTCCTCCACATCTACCAGCAAGCCGACGGACGCGCTGCTGTGCCACGGGGATCCCACCCGGATGTGCTCCCTGTACTGTACGTTTGAAATATTCTTCAGGTCCAGCACCTCGCAGTAACCGCACTCGATCACACCGCAGCTGATCAAAGTGTCCTCCTGAACAAGCGGTAATAACAAGTTGACGCTGAAAGTTGCGTTCCACTTGTCCGTCTCAGAAACCCGAGAAAACTCCGCATCGTACATCTGAAGACTCCCCTTTAAGACTCCTCTCTGGGTCAGACTGTGGACCAGAGTCAGGTCGTGTCTCAGCTGGTACAGCTTCTCCTCTGTAGCGATGTAAACCGTGTCGTTGGCCACGGCCAAGTGACGGATGTCTCCATCAAAAGTGAAGCCTGCATTCTCCTCCAGGCACCGACCCGGTTCTCCCCAGAGAATAAAAAGCAGACCAGGCAGCAGGATCATCTTCTTGCTGTGGTGGCAGCGAAACGTTCACACACTGACGGTCTTCATGGAACTGTGCTCTCCTCCACAGTGTCGTGCGTAAAAGCGCAGCGCGCGTCTGTTGAAAAGAGACGTGCTGAAAGTGGGAGGGAGCGCGCTCAGCGAAACCAAAAACTGACACACTTTAAATACTTCTATGTAATGATTTGCGACCTGTTTTCACTCAGCTGAATGTGTCCCGGTGTTCAAACAACACCTGCAAAACCTACAAAGTTTTATTCTGTCAACATAACCAGTGCATGCCGTGATATGACTTCCGGACGATGGCCGCCTCGAGCTGACCACAAAGCGTTTGATGAAACACCTTCATCAGTTCACATGATGATATCCATCTCATGAGGAGTCAAAAGACGGGGAGGGTAACAAGGAGTTCTGATTGGCCCGCTGTAGCCAGTGCATAAGTACGGTCCCTGATATCATGACAGGGAATTTAAGCGGTTTACATAGCATATTTGATTCTCATCCAGCATCTATGAGCCATCAAATAAAGCAAAGAGCAACGACAGGCTACAGTATGACTTACTGTCAGTTACAGCATTATCAGGCTCAAGCGTTTAAAACTGCAACTTTCTGCATGTTCAAACTAGTTTGAAGATGATGTCTGGGTGACATCTAATGTCAGCTTTGGGCACTTCTTTTCCCTTTCAGTTTCTGAAAAGTTGGCTTGAAAAATTCGAGTCATCTAACGTAGCTTTTGAAATCTGAAATCTTAATTATAATGTCGCTACCTCTGAGCAGTTTGCTGTGGGGTTTCATTTTTCTGTCCTCTGTCTCTTGTCTTGCAGGATGCTCAGTGCAGATTTCTCTAAAACAGTCAGCATGATCAAAGTTGGTCTTCAGTTTGTCCTCGTTAACGTTGGAGAACAGAGACTGAGGCGTGACCCTGTGCGTCATGATGCCCAGGTTTACAACACTGGAGCTGAATGTGAGCGCGATCCCTGTAAGTCTGGGGAAGGGGAGGGCTGTCCAAATCCACAATTCAACCAGTCCACAAGGAACCTAAAGCTGACTTTCTGCAGACTTCCAGAGAGTCCTCTTGTGGTGTAGACTTCAGCAGACCTCACAGATTTAATTGCCCACAATTCATTGCAATACGGACGTGATGTGGTAGTTTTTTTTCCAATCGCTGATTAAAAAATAAAACTTGTGTTTATATTAAACAGTTACTGTAGCCTATTATGTTTGTTATACAGAATTTTATTTTGTCTACTCACAAAACAACCCTATACATGAGATTTATATCTTGTTATCTGCAGGGACAGATGAGCAGACAAGCGTTTGGAATTTTCGTCAATATAAAATTACACATTTTTGTCTCAAGACTAAGATTAAATCTAAAATAGCTGTCAAAATTAACACTGCGGCTCCTGAACGTTGATGCATCCAGTCCACTGAGAAACATACTGTACATCACATCTTGTCTGTTTCACTTGTAGTCGGGTCAGAGCGTGTGTATTTAACCCTACAGCCACTAGAGGGCGCTCTCTCATTGATTTGATACCCTTTGAACAACAAGTGTGGTCTACTGGTGGTGATGCGGCCATTAGAACTTATCATCAACCATTTCTGATTGATTCTACATGTCTGTCTTACAGTTATATAGAAAGCATGGATTGCATATATCTAACACAAATGGCCACTCTTAGAGCAGGTGTCACAGGGGAGTCTTTTGCTCACAATATTCCCCAATCTTGTTCCTTGGCATTCTTGTTGCTTGTTCAGTGTGAGCACATGTGCAGACAGGTACACACTTAATATTCCATAATCAAAAGAAAGTCACATGTGAAGGGACACGCCCACGGATGGATTACTGAACAATGGACACAGGCCAAGGGCCCACAGTGTCTGCCCCCCTCTAGCCTTTACCTGCAAATGCCACTTGGAGAGACCAGGAAGAGACTGAAAATGATGGCAAAGAAACATTGAACGACTACAAAAAGACATACAAGAACATAAAGACACACAAAATCTCCACAAAGAGGTGCGAAACAACAACAACAACAACAACAACAACAACAACAACAACAACAAAAAGAGAGTAAACAACTGTAAAGTGTGTGTCTTGCTCCTTTGCAGGAGAGGTGGTGGGGCCAGGGGCCCTTTGTCTCATAATTGTTGTGTGAGGTTACTTTTCCTCGACTTTTCAAGTGCATTTAAAACCATCCAGCTCCCCACATTGAGAGACCGGTTGGAGGGGATGGGAGTGGATCGCTTCCTGACCTCCTGGATGACAGACTACCTGACAGAGCGGCCTCAGTATGTCAGGCTGGGAAGCTGTGTCTCTGGGATGGTCAGGAGCAGCAATGGTGCTCCACAGGGAACTGTTTTAGCACCGTTCCTGTTCACACTCTACACAGCAGACTTTAAATACAACTCAACAGTCCTGTCACATACAAAAATACTCTGATGATACAACTGTTGTGGCTTGTATCAGGAGCTATCAGGAGCGATCAGGAGCGGGAGTACAGGGACCTCATGGAGGCCTTCAGGGGCTGGTGCAGTAAGTGCTGTCTCTACCTAAACACAGCCAAAACCAAGGAGATGATGGTGGATTTCAGAAGAAAGAGGTCACCCCATCAACCAGTCTCCATACAGGGGAGGACACTGAGGTGGTGTACACCTAAAAATATCTGGGGGTCCTCTTGGATGATAAGCTGGACTGGTCCTCTAACACTGCCGCCCTCTACAGTAGGGGGCAGAGCCGCCTGTTCTTCCTGCGGACACTGAGGTCCTTTGATGTGTGTGTGGAGATATTGACCATGTTCTATCACACAGTGGTGGCCAGTGCACTTTTCTATGCTGCAGTGTGTTGGGGAAGCAGCTTGACAGACAAAAACATCAAGTGTTTGGACAAGCTGGTTAATAAAGCTGGCTCAGTGCTTGGCAAGAGACTGGACCCACTAAGAACTGTGGTGGAGAGGGGCACATTGAACAAACTGAAAGCTATAATGAGCAATAGCAGACACCCTCTCTATAGCGTCCTGGAGCGACAGAGGAGCAGCTGCAGCAGTGGGCTCATCTCACTGTGTTGCAGAACAGAACGTTTCATGAGATCCTTCGTCCCCACGGCAATAAGACTGTTGAATCCAGTCAGACGCACACTTAAACACATCACATTAGCCACAACTGGCTGGATTGTTGGAAAAGACAATTTTATCTCAATTAATTTTTTTTGTGCACTTATTTTAACATATTTTATTTTAGGTCTATTTTAATTGTTGTTGGTGAGGGGAAGTGTGGTTGGTTTTTTTTCTCTTTTATGAGCTGCTGGACAGCTGAATTTCCCTTCCAGAACTACTCTACTCTACGCTACTCTACGCTACTCTACTCTAGACACACCATAAAAATGTGTTTCGAAAAATGCACCAAAATAACGGGGAAAGACATATTTGCTAGGCACTGGAGAACCATGTAAGATTAAGGTCAGTGCCCCTACCCTGATAACCTCAACGCTCTATGCATCCATTTTACATGATCTAAGAAAGTGTTTGCAATAAGTGGATAATGTATAAATGGTGGCTGACCCCTGGGCAGGGTCACTTTATCATTTCAGGTTACATTATGCCCACATGCTGGATATTCCCAACAAAGTTGTAGGTTATGCTGGACTACTTGCATTTCTGCCTATAGCCTACATTTTGTCCCCTGAATCATAGACCAGCCCATCTAAAGTCTAGGTAGGCAACATACATCTTGCTTCTCAGACAAAGAAAAGGGGAAAAGTGAGTGCCTTTTCTCAAACTGTCAACTAATAAAGCTGTTGCCCATATTTATGTTTTTCTCTGTGTCCAAACTCTGAAAAAAGGACACAATTTAAGTCAAAGAAGAAGAAAACAGGAAGAAAACCAAACACAGGAGAAATGAGCAATAACTAAATATGATCAACATTTAAAATATATATTTTTTTAAGTAAAAGAAAACCAAACACAAGAGCAATGAACAAAAACTGAATAGGATTAATATATTAAAAACAAAATAATCAGGGGTTGTTTAAAACACTGATCATTTGACTGCAATGTCCCCAGTTTCCTCTCTCTCTAATATACTCTATACAACAGCAAAAAGTAATTTTTAAATCACACAAACAAAGTCCCTGAACCCTGGTTTCTATCAGGACACACATTTTAACTCTTCAAATGGCCTCCAAGATACAACTACACCTGAGCTGAACAATACTGAAAGTGACTGCAAGATACAGTCAAATCCAAATACTAAAGACTGCAGGAAGCCCTCCTACACTCACTGTATAGTTAAGGTTGCTTCTCTAAATAATGTTGGGGCCAAAGAGTGAACTGTAGTAACCAGTGACCCTCAGGTGGAGAAAAGGCATCATCGAGGAATAAAAATTAACATGAGGTGCAGTGTCTGTCATGATAATGGAGTAGCAAAAGTTCACCAGGTTTGATGTAATGTTCAGAGATTCTTCATGTCAGCAGTGAGCCTCTTTTGCCACAGACAGACCATCACCAACGCTGAAAGACAAACACAGTGACTCCTTTAAACCAAACAGACAGACAAATAGCACTTAATCCATAAAATGGCAACAGAAAGAAAACAGCTCTCATGTTTGAACTCAACGGGTTTCAAGGCTAACACCAGTGATTTTGGACTAAAGCTGCCAATAGATGATATTTTTTTTTATTCAAAGTCAACATCTTGACACTCTCCTCACATTGCTTCCTGCTCTCAGCTATTAATTTAAGTTTCTACTGCTTTTGCTTTGTAGTCCTCGAAGCAGACAGAGTATTATATCTGTCACAGTAAGGGTAGAAAAGCTTCTCAGATTGTATTTTTACCCCTGAACTTTTATTATAACTACACACAATCGCACAGAATCATACAGAACTTAAAGAGAACCTTGTTCTAATTCATTCTGATTCAGGCTGTCACATGAATAGCTGGTGTTGAACTGATGGCACTGATGAAATGAATGCAGACTTCATCACATATATCACAGTATATGTCACTGTATCAGTCAACTACTTAGAGTACTTACCAAAAATAACACAGGGTATCAGCACAAGTCGCACTGTCAGAATGACGTGATGTAATAAAGATGGAGACCCGAGTGTTACAGTCTCGTCACCGTACCTTATCTGAAAAACAAAAATGACACTGCTATTAGAAAAGAAATTTTATAGTGGGACGTCTCACCAGAGTGGTGAGTCAAACATGTGCTTACTATGTGTATAATAATGTTCAAGTAAACATCACAATTTGAACTCCATTGCATGAAAGCTAATATACTTCTGAGGTCTTTGCTGTGATAAGCTTTAATCTGGTGGTATGACCCACCTTTGGCCTGTCTACAATCACAATAAACTTTAGGTTGAATTTCTGTACATTATTGTTGAGACTGGTGCAGTCTGAATGAAAGATTTACTTTTATGTGCCGAAAGATATCATCAGGCGTCCCTTGAATTTCGCAAATGAAAAAGTCAGTGTTGTTACTGATTCTTTTGGTTTCCATGATGCAGGGGTATTCTTTTCCGTCCTTAACGCCCCACACTGACAGCTCTGCTGGGGTCATCTCCAGTTTGTCTGCCTTTTTCTGAAATATCAGGAAATAACACTGAACTCTAAACATATTCACGTCCTATATTTGCACACGTGTGCTAAAGAACATGCATTACCTGTATGGTGATAACATTGTTTCCTGTCCCAGTGGTTGTGAAGCTAATGAACTCGGGGTCTGGGTAGTAGGTTATTGCTGTGGAGCAGGCCAAGGTTTCATTGGCTACTCTCAAATACACAGCGCTGGTAGAAATCCCTTTTTTAGCCGCAGGTGTGTCATAGGTGAGACTCTGCAAGGAGAGAAAGGTAGAAAAGGGAATTTAGGTATATTTGGGCATGCACTGATCAAACAAAGGGTGTGTGACAACGGTGACAATATATGTATGCTTTTACACTGTCATAATAAATTGAAAAACATATGTTAAATGGATAGTTATTTAAATTTCAGTTTGTTATTTTTAATCAGTAATTTTTATTTTCTTCTGAACAGAAAAAAACAGCATCAAATGGAATACATCATATGGGCATATAAATCTGTAAAAATAAGGAAATAGAGAGGTAGCAGAGCTGTTTAATTAAACAGAAGACAATGCTCAGACAAACTGACTAAAAGACAATTCACAAAATTAAAAAACACAGATGAGAGTAAATAAAGGACAAAATAAATGAGTTTTGAAGATGACTGAATGTCACTTGACAATATATAAATATATAAATATTTTTTAAGGGTTTGAACCAATATGTTGTCTAAATTTTAGATTTAATAACTGAATGACTTGTTCTTCTTAGTGACATTATTAAGGCCAGCCAGGGAAGGCTGGTGGCAGCAAGACAGGAGGACCGTGTGATAATGCTTTGCAGCTACAGAGAGAACGTTTCCAGCAAGCTGGTCCTTTTTCTGGAGCTCTGTCGCTCTGTCTCCAGGTGGTGGATATCCCCTGCTAACTGTGAGTACTTGTTGCAGTCCGCACACACAGCCTTTGTAGCTGGATTCAGCCCACAAGTAACTCATAACACAGCATGATCATTGAAGTGGACGAGTTAAAACAACAAGATAAAAGTAATCCCACGATTGATAACAGAATAGTGTTAAAAGTGGCTGTTACTAGGCAGTGTAGAGTGGTGCACTCTGGCTTGTGCTCTATAAACTAATCTGTACATAGCATACCATGAGTTGTTGATGACGGTCACATGTTAAACCAAGTACTGTGATGTGACATAAAAACATATTAAGACATAAATGTGATGTCAGAGAAGATCAAACATTAGACGATGTAACATCACATACTGCAGCGTAACAAAAAGCACGTGCCATAGCAGGATGTGACATAATAACAAAGCAATACATGTGCATGTTTGTGCACATGTAACACACTAAATGTAGTGTTGCATGGCATAATGCTAGAGGACTACATGTGATAATGCGACATGACATAATCTAATATACTTCCATTTGGAATGATGCAATATAATGTGACAATGTACAGTCATGAGCATGACATGATGTGACATGACATAATTAATGTAAGACAACAATACAGTGGGACTTTGTGGGGTCTACAGACCCACCTGAGAGCCGCTGTTTCTGGGAGTTATGATTTCATGCAGGGCGTGGCTGTGCATGACCCGTTCCACAAACTCCAGGTGGGATCCCATGAGTGTGATCTTCCTCTTCCCACTACAGGAAACACAGCAGCAGCCAATCAGAGAAGAGGAAAAAGCCTAGAAAGTTTTTCCTACAATGACAGCCTGATATGATGGTAAAACACGTCTGTGGCTACCACCTTTAGTGGTTACCTAAATATGAGAATATAAGTTTAAATCTCTTATTGTGGCCCCCTCTGTTCTTTTTTATTTTAAGTCCAAGGTCAGTGTAAATATATTGAGTCCTTATCATAAAGGTAACAAATGCATGTGATTTTTTTATGTGTATGTTCCAGCTATATGTACATTGATTCTTTACGCACCTTAACAAGCAACAGCGGTAAAAGAAGAGTTATAACAAAGGCAGAAGAGGCACTTTCAGCATTGCAACTACAAAGGGAACAGATAATAGTGAAAGACAGTGCTTCTGGGAAGTGGCTTTTCCCATGAGATGACTCTCAACCTGGAACCTTCCTCATTTACTAACATTGTTTCCTACAATAAGTCTCAGCCAAATCTATTGAAGTTCCTGACATAGCACTGCGGAAAGATCCCAAAATAGCCTGCTTAACTTTTTACATTTAGAATAATGTGAGAAAGTAGTGACTGTGCTAAACAGAAACTACTAAAATGATAAATTAATATAAAGTGTTCTGCCTCATGTTTTCTTCCAGCAGTGTGTGATGTTCAGTTAATAGAGCTCTTGCTCTTTGATTTGGAGAAACTCACACCAAAAGATGATGTTAACCAGATTTAGTATGCTAAAGCATTTTCTGCAGCACATCGCTTCTGGAAATATTTTATCTGAATGAGATCAGATCTCACGTTGTCACAGTCATCAAAGTATTCTTGACTGACCCAGTCACATCTTCCTCAGAAAAGCTTTCTTTAAAGTCTGTATGTTTATGTTGGGAAAATACCAACAAATCCAGCCATACCTGGTCCAGGTGCTGCTTGGTACAATTTTGTTGCAGGATGGGGATGACTGGTAGGTGATTTTAGCATTGCCGTGGCAACTACCGTCTGGAAGGAGAACACATGCTTTGACCACGCCTTTAGTATGAGCACGGGGAATGTGGAACGTTAGCTTCACACCATTGTTGTTCCACACAGGAGATCTGATCAGAGGACACAGAAGGACAGAGAGAGAGAAACCAGTTAATCTCACTGAGATCAAGACCCAGTTGTTGGAGGGAAATTATTAAAGGAACAATTCACCCTAAATCAAAAATACATAGTTTTCCTTGTACCTGTAGTGCTGTTTAGCAGTTTAGATTGTTTAAGTCTGAGTTGTTGAGTGTTGGAGATGTCGGCCATAGAGATGATTGCCTCGTCTTGTATATTATGAAACTAGCTTGTGGTGCTCAAAGCACTTAAAAAAAATCTACTTGAAAAACCCAACCTCCTGGGGCCCCCACTAGCTTATCTGGTAGTGTGTATGAACAAAGGATACGCCCATGTTGCAGCAGCCAGAAGTTTGATTCCGGCTAAACACGGTAGGTCATTTGCAGTGGAATTTTAACTTGACAAATTACGGACATGGCAGATTCGCATGGGATAAAGATCTCAGACGATCTCCACAATTATTCCAAATTACTACAGGTCCCCAGGTGATACTAGTCCTGTGTGAATAGGGCTAAAAGCAATTTTTAATATGGTTGGCATTTCCCTATAATAATTGCTATCTTTGAAGTGTCATGCATAGTGTAAGCATAATCCTATTTGCTCATGAACTGACTCACTCTTGTGGAGTGCAGTCCATGTCCGCCTGGATCCTCACTCTGGTCACATCATTGAGGTTATAACCCGACAACACTGCATGATTTCTGCCGTAAAAAGACACAACGCTGGGAGTGATGGAGGAGATCTCTGGTCTGGTCTCTGGTCTCTGACAGTAAAACACACAGACAAAGATTATTAGTTTTAAAGCATTACCTTTTTCTGACCTTTTCATCTCTACTGAATGTGAATGAAGTGAGCATCAGAAGAGGAATGTGTTTGAGAACTGAGGTTCAGACTTACGGAAAAGGTCATCCCTGAGTCCATGTTTTGGCAAACACTGTCCTGCTAGAGGAAGTGAAGAGAAGACATGAAGCAGGTTTACATGGCATTCACTGTACAGTACTACTAAGAGTTGATTCATCACCAGAACCCCTTCCATCAATCACATCACTTCCGTCCTTCAGCAGCTTCACTGGCTCCCTGTTAAATACCAAGTTGACCTTAAGATCTTACTCCTCATCTTTAAGGCCACCCACAACCTTGCTTGTCTGTACCTCTCAGAGCTCTTGCACATCCACATGCCCACCTACGCTCTCAGATTTTCCTTTTTGATCCGTCTCACTGTCCCACCAGCCCGACTGACCACCTGGGGGTCGGAAGCCCTTAGCTGCTCTGCCCCCCTGCCTCTGGAACTCCCTCCCACCAGACATTCATAACATCAACTCTCTCTTCACTTTCAAATCCCACCTCAAAACTCATCTCTTTCAAATAGCCTATTCAAGACTTGAGACAGACAACAGCTGATGATGGAGAGGTGAGCAGTCTATGAGCTACACTGCAAGAACTGTCTGAAAATTGTGTTTGAGTGAAAGAAAACCTTCCACATTCCACTAAAATAATGTTAACATACAGCGATGGAAAGTGTAGTAATACCACAGTGTAAAAGTAGTCAGTTACAAGTAAAAGTTCAAAATATCAAGTAGAAGTACAAAATTATTGCCATTAAAATAAATTTAAAGTCACAAAAGTAAAAGTACTCATTATGCAGAATGGCCCATGTCAGAACAATCCCACAGTGATCCCTGCAAACATTTGTTGCTGCCTGGTGATGAGCTGACAGTCTGTTGAAACAACTCTTGCTAACTAGTCAAGTCGTGATTGTGTCATTCAGTTTTCAAATTTACAAAATGAAAGTGGAGATGTTGTATTGATGTCCATGTGTCACACATGCAAACATGTCTGGCAAGGCTATTTTAGATAAATATATAAAACATGCATAATTACATCCTTCACTCCTTGATTTGCCCAGGAACAGCCATCTGTGCTCCAGCCACATCCAGTCTCAATACATTGCCGACACCTGAAAAGAAAACAAACATATCACAGATTGTTGTTGATAACACTCAAATATGAATCATAATTAATTGATATAACACCAAGACCTTATAGTCCAACTGCAGCTAACCGTTTCTTTGTTGCATCCACTCTTGATGTTCATTTCAGTGCTGGCATAATAAAGGCTTAAAATGTTTTGACCACTTTTTAAAAATCAGTTATTGTTTTCCATCATTCTCCCAAGTGACGGGTGATTTTGGTATATCCAGTATCTTTTAAAAAAAAAAAAAACTACTTAGACGTCAGAAATTGTGTAGTAGGGGCACCAAATAGCTTAGTGGTTAGAGCAGGCATCCCATGTTCAAAGGCACTGTCCTTGTCGCAGTGGCTGTGTGTTCATTTCCAGCCTGCAGCTCTTTGCTGCATGTCATCCCCTCTCTCCCCTTTATGCTTAAATTTGTCCTGTCTAATAAAAAGCAAAAAAATTAAAGCTGCAAGCAGCATTGGGCGGGACCTTGCACTCTTGCCCATTGCCCGTTGCCCGTTTCGGCCTCCAGCTCCAGCTGTGTGTTCTTCTTTATGTGTGTGACTCCACTGTTGACCTGAGGGATGTTTGTGTACATCAAATATAGACCACAGCATTTAAATTTCAGGCTAATCCAATGATAAGTGTCTGATAAGAAGTACTTCCTTTCGCCACTAGGTGGCGCTATGACTATCATATGTTTTGATATCATTGTGTTCAGGGTGGGCCTAATATGAATCATGTGAAGTTTGATGGAGATCAGACCATTTACACCAAAGTTATAGCAATTTCGTGTATCATGGCGAGACCTCAAAATTCAACCCTCCGCAGCAGGTGTGCCTTTCAACATGAGGTAGATCTGTGAATATAACATTACCAAGGTCTTAAGGCATTTATGACCACATTTGAGTTGGATAAGGTCAACCTGCCAGGAGAAACACGTCTAAAAAAATGACATTTCCTGTTACCACTAGGTGGTGCTAGGACTATCAGGAAATATGGTCATATAAATGTGTTCAGGGCGGGACTAATATGAGTCACCACCTTGAGAAGCACTGGTGTACCCAATGTACATTAGACTGGATCCAAGCTGGACTGGATCCAGCTGCTAATCAAGAGCAATGGACCTCATAGCAACACAAAATGGAGGGCAGCACACAGCTGCAAAGCACAGTGACACAGCATTTTCTTCAGTCAGTGGCCAAAAACCCACACATCCAACACATGCCTCTTGTGAGCACACCATTTGAGATATGAATGAAACAAAGATATTATGACGACCGGAAGAATCTGATATCATATCTTCCATGTAAATGCAGAAATGTGGACAAGAGAGCGAGTTAGAAATGAAGGCAGTTCAGCTTTTCTACTGAGATCGGCAGGCATAAATTATATGGGACTGAATGGAGGACATGAAGGGTCGACATGTCGTAGGGAGGCTCACAGGCTCTGCACTCTTTCATCTCAAACATAAGCTGCTACCCCAAGACCTTAATCTAAAATCTTAAGATAGCACTTGTGTCATATAGTGTTATGTATGTTTGCGCACCACACACTTGAACAGATCAAATCATACTTGTATTTCCAAAACAAGACTTGCTAAAATTAACCCTGAGGTGCATCCCATCTGTGACAAATGCAAACATGCCCCTGCCCCAGTCTTTCACATATTCTGGTCATGCTTTGACCAAAATTATGGAAGTCAGTCTTCCAAACTTTCTCTGAAATCTTACAATACTGCAGTGAGCCTAACTGCTCTCTTTGGCATTCACCCACTTCAACTAATTAAACCCAAAACCAAACAAGGTATGCTAGCCTTCACATTCTCACTGACTCTACTAGCTATACAATTAAAAACAGAAAGATGCTGCCTTCCTTCCTCTCATTTGCACAGGATAAGGGACATTATGCTATGTGTGAAACTTAGTCCATGTGTATATTTTTTTAGACATACCTTTTTTCATGCATTTCGGCCTTTCATCTGCACGCAAACTGAATTTTAGGTCACTGAAAATTGACTCTCTGTAAAACTCTGTTCACAGTGAAGATTTTTTTAGAAACTTTGTGTTTCAGTGTTGAAACAGAGAAAACTGAGTTTTCGGGTGTGCCATTATCTCCTCTGTGTTGCATCACAAAAGATGTAGCATTTTAAACAACGCCGGACCCATTAGCACTGGCTCTAACATTGCTAAAAGGACTTTTTACATGTGAACACATAAATGTACAGTTACTCTGCCACCACACTGAGGGACAGAGGCATCAGAATGCACTACGGAGGTCACTGCTACATGATCAAACACTCCCACAGCACAGACCCTGCTGCCATCGTCATTGGACAAGACCTACTCAGAACTCTAGCTGCTCAAGCTTCTGATTGGTCAACATGGCTTTAGGGTTAAGTAATCGTTTACTGACCATCCTTCAATTGTGTTTCTGCATTTTTATTTGGACAGAGATTTTTTTTAAAATAGTTCTTATGTGAACAAGATTTTTTTGAGAACAATGGAGGAAAAACCCAGTTTTCAAAATTAGTTGTGAATGTAATGTCAATTACTCCACCTAAGAGTCAGTGAATAACTTTTGTTAAGTGGGTGTGGGGCCCTTTTTTACTCTTTTTTACTCTTTTTATTGATTATATTGCTGTCTACATATCCTGCTCTTGTACTGAGCATTTTATTTCTTTTCTGTATTTTCCATATACAAGCTTTTTGGTCATTGTCATTTGTGGGTTAATACGCATTTGTGTGTGCAGGCTTAAGTTGTATGCATGTGTGTGTCTTATGTCAGCTGGATGCCTGAGGTTGGGTCATCAGCAGAAGGGTTTATCTGTTCTGTTCCACACTGATACTCAACGAATAAAACATGGAATGAAAGAAATTAGGGTTTTTTTCATCCAAAAGACAAGGTTAAATGACTTTTGCTATATAATTGGGACCAAATCATTTCATCTGTGATGTCTCTAACTTGATGTTTGTTTCAGCATTTTTTAAATTTGACTTTTTCTGCCATATCTTCTATAATTTACATTAGAAATGATCTGTCTACTTAGATTTCCTGAAAATGGTAGAGCACTTACAGGACAGAGGTTGGTGGTCCCCTGATGTCAGAGCAGTTGAGCAGCTTCAATTGATGCAGCAACTCTGTCTTCCCAAATCTAATCCTAACTGTGACGTGCAGGCCTGACAATTACAAAAACAATACATTAAATTTCAGAGTCTCGGTCAGAATGATCAGCAATACGCTTTTTAATGTAATGTAACAATTTACTGTGAGACAACACAAAGTTGTCAAACTTTTCATCTCATAGTTTTCTTGTGACAGTGTGAAGGTTATCGATCATGGGGTATTTAATTCACTGGATTATTATATTTATCAGAAGTCACTGACCTTCAGCAGGAAGTGTTTTGCTTAAAAGGGAGCAGGTGCATTGTGGAAACCGTGGGGGAGGATTGTCCCGGAGGATGAAACCACTGGGACTTGATAAGCATTGACAGTTAAAGTTAGATCGTGCCGTCTGGCCCACACTCAGGTGTGCCTGGATGTTAAGTGTGATCTGAGAAAAGAAGGATGTGAGTGTTTAAAAAGAGAAATAACTGACAGTTACAACTGATTACAGGTAAAAGCTTATCTGTACCTGGTCGGTGTCGTCCTTTACAACTCTGTGGGAGACCATTTTGTGTTGAAAATCATCTGGAATGGATAACCAGTCTGAATCTTGGCAGTCAGCTCCAAATGTGCATCTAGGAAGAGAAAATGATATGTTAACCCTGTCTGTAATTGTTTGAAGGGGTCAACAGCAGATGTTGTTTTCCTGACCTTCCTCTAGAGCCACACCAGACGCAGTGTGGGTCCTGAGCAGACCAACAGTCCTGCACATTTGTGTATGTGTTGCACTTTGACACAGGTACACGCTTCATCTAGAACAACACACAGACACAGCAACTTAGCAACACTTATGTACATATGGCATTGTGGTAACTAAAAAAATCTGGAAAAAGTCAAAGAGCCTCACAGGTATTACAGGTTCAGAGCACCTACCTGGTTTTGAAATAGCAGGTACACATGTTTCGAGTCCACTTGATCCAGATGTATTTTGGGAAACATTTTGCGGTCGTCGTTGGCCATGTAGAGCACCGTGGGACAGGTGGTGTGATAGTTCTTGTCCACAGCAAGCTGACAATGAAAATGTAGCTTTGTTATTTTTCTGACAGACTGAGCTGCTGTGTGTTATTTTTAGACAGAGGTAAGGGACTCCAGTCACATGACTTGACTCAAGTTGCAAATTAGAGGACTTGAGACTTGCTTGACTAACACTGATGAAAGACTCAACTTGACTTTGACTTGGTACTTATGACTTAAGTCTTGACTTAGACTTGAGTTGGTTGACTTGAAAGGACTTTTTCATTTAATATTTGTGTTTTTATTAGATATTGAGTTTTGTTTCTGAAACATGACGATGCATATTGCAGCAGGGGAGGATCCCTGGCTGGGATCTGTCCCTGCTCTACAAGAGCTCTGTCCTCCTGCACAGCTCCCGTCTGAGGAACAGCAGTGTGGACTTCATGGTGTCATTTTATTTGGTTCTGTCTGTGTGATACATGAGTTTTTTCAATAACTCATTCAGTATGGAACGTGTTTGTCAACCAGCGACACACTGTAAGCTGCGGGCTGTTTTGCACACACAGTCATGAGTGTAGAGAACAGTTACATGCTCATCAAGCTGTATATGCTCAGACGGTGAACTTTTTAGAGTTCGAGGAGAGCCTAAGAGTGTATTCGTGCGTGCGGTTGTTGTTTACAGCCACAAGCTGTGTGGTATCTTCCTCTCACACCACTGTGGCTCAGTGAGTCATTTTGCCCCCTCCTGCTGTGCTTGCATTTTGAGACTTTTACAGAGCATGATTATCTTCCCTGTCTCTTACAGCAGCAGGTATGTTATGTGAGTGGAGTCTTTTACGCTGACTCTTACAAAGTCCTGCATTGAAAATGATACTTGAGTAAAAGTATGATCAGGGAAATGTGTTTAACGTATTAAAAGTAAAACTACTGTACTGAGAAAAGCGTCCCTTGTGACTGTTATACTATTATATGATGTCATTAGATGACTGACCATTAGCCAATTATTATTTTCAATATGGATTAATCTGCTGGTTATTTTCTCCAATAATCTAATGGTTATTTGCTTTGTAAAAATTATGAAAATAATTGGTGCCACAATTACTGAGAGCCCAAACTGACACCTTCGCAATGTTTGTTTTGTTGAACTGTCCCAGCTTTAACATTCTTAACAATACATTACAATTATGAAAATAATTAAAAGCAAAAGCAGCAAAAAAAAAAAAATCCTCATATTTGTGAAACCGAAACCATGAAATGTTTTTGCATCAAATACTGACTTGACTTGCTCGATCTTCACCACAGTAACTTGAGACTTGAAGGTTAAGCCTTGAGACTTGTTTGTGACTTGCACATGAGTGACTTACTCCCACCTCTGGTTTTACTGTAGGTGAAAGGCAAAGCTAAAGTGGAAAGAAGGGACTTTCAGGAATACCCCACTTACACTGGCATTTTTGAAACGTCAATGAGCAATGAGCCCCAGCCTATTTAATTCTACTGAAAACTGTTTTTGACTTCCCACCACTGAAATGATTCTGCCTGTGAAAACATTACGCTTCTTCTGCAAAGTAACCACAAACGCCTGCAACTTTTATAAATTGTAACGAGATTTGTGCTGATAAACAGCTACATTTCCTGCCACAATTTAAGTATGTGATGACTCATGGTGTTTTAAAAGGTGACACGAAGCTGGCCATTTTCAACCAAGAGCCGAAGACTCCAATAAGCTAGAGTATAGAGAAGAGTATAATCTAAAAATGCCCTCTGCACTTACAAAGCAAATAACAGAATTAAAAGTGCAACAGAAGCATTTCAGCATCTTACATGTTCGCCTTTTATTTAAAATATCTGTATCACATGACAAGAGTACGGAAGCACAACGTATTCACTGAATAAAAAAAAAATTTAAAAAAAGACAGTTTCTGGTAATTATGACATCCTGGTCTTGTAATTATGAAAAAAAGATCTCATAATAAGAGATGAGGATCTCACAGTCATTGCTAAACAGAAGATGAGACAGTGAACGATGGCACAATTGTAATTAATCTACTTTTACCTCCTTAGTATGAAGCATTTCACAACTTTGAAATGTGCACATTTCAAAGTCGTAATGTCAATAGCTTGCTCATATTGACCTCTTATGTGTCTTTGACATTCCCTCACAACTTTCACAGTTGTTGTGACATGAGACTGTTCAGTAAGACTGCCCTAAGCAAATCCCTTAGCATCATTATCAATGACCTGTTGCTTAAATATGCATGTTTCAAGGCTGTAATTTCAGTACTTGCTTATTGAGGAATATACTGACAACAAATCACTTGTCATGTGCCTTTGAAAATCCTCTCAGCTGGTAGTTTGTTAAAAAGCTCTTAGCAAATCTAACAAGGTTGTTGCAGGAGGTCAGAGACATGACATGTGGTGTGACATCAATACATTCATAAATAAGCAAGCTTTTGAAGGCACAACCTTGAAATGTTCATATTTAAGGCAATAAGTTACTGATAATTATGCCAAGACATTTGCTAAGGGCTTTTCCCACAAACTAAAAACTGTGAAAGTTGTGACAGGATGTCACAGACACATGACATGTGATTTGACACCAACATATTCACAAATGATTGAGCTATTATAATCACATCACTGACATTTCCAAATGTAAGGGTATAGGTCAGTGATAAAGATGCTAAGAGATTTGGTTTTCCACAAACTACCAGCTGTGAGAGTTGTGAGAAGATTTTCAAAGGCAAATGACATGTGATGTGTTGTCAATTGACTTTTCAATGAGCAAGTATTGGTATTACAATCTTGAAATGTACATATTAAAGCAACAGGTCATTGATAATGATGCTAAGGGATTTGCTTAGGGCAGTCTCACAGTCTCATGTCACAACAGCTGTGAAAATTGTGAGGGAATGTCGAAGACACATCAGAGGTCACGTCAATACATTCATGAATGAGAAAGATATTGACATCACCTTGAAATGAGCATAATTAAGGAAATAGATCACTCACAATGATAATTTGCTGTATTTTTTAAATTATTTATTTCACAAACTCACAGATGTGAAATGTTTACAGGCTGTCACTCTCTGTTATGGCAGTGATTTGAAATTTCTATGTTGAAAAACAAAAAAAGTTACTGAATACTCTATCCTGATTTCTGATTATTTCAAGTTGACTAAAACTATGAAATATCTCCTATTAATTAGCATTCCAACATATCAAAAAAAAGGGGGAAACTGAAGCTTGATATGTAACTATTGAAAATAAGTCGTGAAAAACTGTGAATATCAAGTAGGCTATTAAATTAATTTTACCCCATAATTATGAGAAAAGGTTTCACACTGTTTTACACAGTGAACGCAACACACTTCAGCAACTGTCTAATCTTGCGTTTGGCAATGACTTCGAGATCCTGACCCCTTGTTCTTACGAGATTTTTTTTCTCCTAATTATGAGATTTTTTTCTCGTAATTATGAGATGAGATGTCAGTTTTTTTTAATTTGATGAATGCATTGAGCCTCCGTACAACAGCAGTTAGCTGGTGAAAAAAATTCTCGTTCACATCACTTTAAAGTTACTCTGTTTACTAATTATAACAAAGTATGTAACTGAATGATTGATCTTATTATATTTATATTCTTTTCAATAATGAATACAATAAATATTACTCAACTTTTTGTACACACCTTGATGAGCTGTCCATCTCCTGTCCCAATGAAGAAAACCATCCAGGCCTTCTGTGTCACAGCCAGCACAGAGGTCATGTTGTTCTGCCTGAAGAGAACTGCCTTTGGCTTCAGTATCTTTGGCTGAGAAACACAAACACATTGATCATTAGATTAGGACCCAAGAGGCAACTAAATCCTACACACTAGACTTTTAACAAACAATGCTACACAAAAGAGAATGTTACAATTCTTCCTCCCAATTAAAAGCCAACAACTAAACTTGCCACTCTTCTCCACGACTAACTGCATCTCATTCAGTATACACATGGCTAACTAGTATACAAACAGTTAATTCATATCTATGTGGCTCATGTAAGTGTGCAGAGAAAGTGATGTTTTCACTTTGTCACCATCTCTTTAGCAGCCAACTCCATAAACTGACCTCTCACCTTTTAGAGATATGAAACCTTTAAACTACAGTTTTGCTTAAGTCAAGCTTCGGTAAGCAAAACCTTCCTCTCATATGCTGTCACCAGCAGACAAAACTGCACTTTCAAATACTTTCAAGCAACCTATTTTTGGTGAAAATGCTTCAGAGTATGTAGGAACTCCCCTGGAGAAAAACTTCAGATAAGTTGTGGAAAAAGGGTTATGATCATCATCATCATCATCATTAGTATTAGTAGTAGGTTTTGATGGTCATTAGCCACAGACATGGACATGCTGAATCTCATTTGACTGTTCCCACATAGAGAGGAAGATTTTGTCTGTGAATGAAATGAGCCCATTTGATATGTTTGAAACTTTGTTGACAGAGAATAATGTAGTGATCTGCCTTTCTGTTGATGCTTAATGATCCCACATTAAACTACTCTAACAGGTGGAAACAACAACAACAACAACTTGCGCGATCAATTAAAAATCTATTTATAACACAACAACCCACCGTCGTTCCTTTGTCAGTGTTGCAGACACTGCAGAAGTCTTGATCTGTATCGGTGTCTCCGGTGAGATCCGGGCTGATGTCAAACAGCAGCAGCTCGGTGTTGGTTTCTCCTCCGTCCACACTGAACACGCCGCTCCAGAGCACCGGCGGCCCACCCGGGATCACCGCGGAGGCGATGAGTCTGCTGCCTGTACCATCATCAGAGACACGGAGAGTCGCGCCCCGCAGAGATCTGAGAGTCCGCGTTTTGCTTGTTTTGCCCTCGAGCCAAATGAGACGGATGGTGTTGCTTTCTTGACTTAAAGGCAGGTTGGAGAAAAGATAAATGATTGAACTGATCTGAAATCCATCCACAAACTCCACAAACTCCACATTGCCATCCTGCCTGCGTTTTAATGAAGGGGAAAAGAACTTGTCATTAAGAGAGAATATATCTCCGTCCTGTTTGTTATTCGTATTATGAAGGAACACCGCTCCTGGTACTGGGGAGCAGCCGGTCGTTACGGGTTTGCCTTCATCTTGCTCTATGGCACTCAGAATGTAAGTCTCGGTAATTGTCTCCTCCACATCCACCAGGAAGCCGACGGACGCGCTGCTGTGCCACGGGGATCCCACCTGGATGTGCTCCCTGTACTGTACGTTTGAAATATTCTTCAGGTCCAGCACCTCGCAGTAACCGCACTCGATCACACCGCAGCTGATCAAAGTGTCCTCCTGAACAAGCGGTAATAACAAGTTGATGCTGAAAGTTGCGTTCCGCTTGTCCGTCTCAGAAACCCGAGAAAAATTTGCATCGTTCGTCTGAAAACTCCCCTTTAAGACTCCTCTTTGGGTCAGACTGTGGACCAGAGTCAGGTCGTGTCTCAGCTGGTACAGCTTCTCCTCTGTAGCGACGTAAACCGTGTCGTTGGCCACGGCCAAGTGACGGATGTCTCCATCAAAAGTGAAGCCTGCATTCTCCTCCAGGCACCGACCCGGTTCTGCCCAGAGAATAAAAAGCAGACCAGGCAGCAGGATCATCTTCTTGCTGTGGTGGCAGCGAAACGCTCACACACTGACGGTCTTCATGGCACTGTGCTCTCCTCCACACTGTCATGCGTAAAAGCGCAGCGAGCGACTTGAAAAGAGACGTGCTGAAAGTGGGAGGGAGCGCGCTCAGCGAAACCAAAAACTGACACACTTTAAATACTTCTATGTAATGATTTGCGACCTGTTTTCACTCCTACAAAGTTTTATTCTGTCAACATAACCAGGGTATGCAGTGATATGACTTCCGGACGATGGCCGCCTCGAGCTGACTACAAAGCGTTTGATGAAACACCTTCATCAGTTCACATGATGATATCCATCTCATGAGGAGTCAAAAGACGGGGAGGGTAACAGGGTGTTCCGATTGGCCCGCTGTAGCCAGTGCATAAGTACGGTCCCTGATATCATGACAGGGAATTTAAGCGGTTTACATAGCATATTTGATTCTCATCCAGCATCCATGAGCCATCAAATAAAGCAAAGAGCAACGACAGGCTACAGTATGACTTACTGTCAGTTACAGCATTATCAGGCTCAAGCGTTTAAAACTGCAACTTTCTGCATGTTCAAACTAGTTTGAAGATGATGTCTGGGTGACATCTAGTGTCAGCTTTGGGCACTTCTTTTCCCTTTCAGTTTCTGAAAAGTTGGCTTGAAAAATTCGAGTCATCTAACGTAGCTTTTGAAATCTGAAATCTTAATTATAATGTCGCTACCTCTGAGCAGTTTGCTGTGGGGTTTCATTTTTCTGTCCTCTGTCTCTTGTCTTGCAGGATGCTCAGTGCAGATTTCTCTAAAACAGTCAGCATGATCAAAGTTGGTCTTCAGTTTGTCCTCGTTAACGTTGGAGAACAGAGACTGAGGCGTGACCCTGTGCGTCATGGATGCCCAGGTTTACAACACTGGAGCTGAATGTGAGCGCGATCCCTGTAAGTCTGGGGAAGGGGAGGGCTGTCCAAATGCACAATTCAACCAGTCCACAAGGAACCTAAAGCTGACTTTCTGCAGACTTCCAGAGAGTCCTCTTGTGGTGTCGACGTCAGCAGACCTCACAGATTTAATTGCCCACAATTCATTGCAATACGGACGTGATGTGGTAGTTTTTTTTCCAATCGCTGATTAAAAAATAAAACTTGTGTTTATATTAAACAGTTACTGTAGCATATTATGTTTGTTATACAGAATTTTATTTTGTCTACTCACAAAACAACCCTATACATGAGATTTATATCTTGTTATCTGCAGAGACAGATGAGCAGACAAGCGTTTGGAATTTTCGTCAACATGAAATTAAACATTTTTGTCTCAAGACTAAGATTAACTCTAAAATAGCTGTCAAAATTAACACTGCGGCTCCTGAACGTTGATGCATCCAGTCCACTGAGAAACATACTGTACATCACGTCTTGTCTGTTTCACTTGAAGTCGGGTCAGAGCGTGTCTATTTAACCCTACAGCCACGAGAGGGCGCTCTCATTGATTTGATACACTTTGAACGACAAGTGTGGTCCACTGGTGGTGATGCAGCGAACAGAACTTCACATCAACCATTTCTGATTGATTCTACATGTCTGTCTTACAGTTATATAGAAAGCATGGATTGCATATATCTAACACAAATGGCCACTCTTAGAGCAGGTGTCACAGGACACTGAGAGACCGGTTGGAGGGGATGGGAGTGGATCGCTTCCTGACCTCCTGGATAACAGACTACCTGACAGAGCGGCCTCAGTATGTCAGGCTGGGAAGCTGTGACTCTGGGATGGTCAGGAGCAGCACTGGTGCTCCACAGGGAACTGTTTTAGCACCGTTCCTGTTCACACTCTACGCAGCAGACTTTAAATACAACTCAACAGTCCTGTCACATACAAAAATACTCTGATTATACAGCTGTTGTGGCTTGTATCAGGAGCTATCAGGAATGGGAGTACAGGGACCTCATGGAGGCCTTCAGGGACTGGTGCAGTAAGTGCTGTCTCCACCTGAACACAGCCAAAACCAAGAAGATGGTGGTGGATTTCAGAAGAAAGAGGTCACCCCATCAACCAGTCTCCATACAGGGGGAGGACATTGAGGTGGTGTACACCTAAAAATATCTGGGGGTCCTCTTGGATGATAAGCTGGACTGGTCCTCTAACACTGACACACTCTACAGGAAGGGGCAGAGCCGCCTGTTCTTCCTGCGGACACTGAGGTCCTTTGATGTGTGTGTAGAGATATTGACCATGTTCTATCACACAGTGGTGGCCGGTGCACTTTTCTATGCTGCAGTGTGTTGGGGAAGAAACTTGACAGGCAAAAACACCAAGTGTTTGGACAAGCTGGTTAATAAAGCTGGCTCAGTGCTCGGCAGGAGACTGGACCCACTAAGAACTGTGGTGGAGAGGGACACATTGAACAAACTGAAAGCTATAATGAGCAATAGCAGACACCCTCTCTATAGCGTCCTGGAGCGACAGAGGAGCAGCTGCAGCAGTTGGCTCATCTCACTGCGTTGCAGAACAGAACGTTTCAGGAGATCCTTCGTCCCCACGGCAATAAGACTGTTGAATCCAGTCAGACGCACACTTAAACACATCACATTAGCCACAACTGGCTGGATTGTTGGAAAAGACAATTTTATCTCAATTAATTTTTTTTGTGCACTTATTTTAACATATTTTATTTTAGGTCTATTTTAATTGTTGTTGGTGAGGGGAAGTGTGGTTGGTTTTTTTTTCTCTTTTATGAGCTGCTGGACAGCTGAATTTCCCTTCCAGAATTACTCTACTCTACTCTACCCTAGACACACCATAAAAATGTGTTTCGAAAAATGCACCAAAACGACGGGGAAAGACATATTTGATAGGCACTGGAGAACCATGTAGGATTAAGGTCAGTGCCCCTACCCTGATAACCTCAACGCTCTATGCATCCATTTTACATGATCTAAGACAGTGTTTGCAATAAGTGAATAATGTATTAATGGTGGCTGACCCCTGGGCAGGGTCACTTTATCATTTCAGGTTACATTATGCCCACATGCTGGATATTCCCAGCAAAGTTGTAGGCTATGCTGGACTACTTGCATTTCTGCCTATAGCCTACATTTTGTCCCCTGAATCATAGACCAGCCCATCTAAAGTCTGGGAAGGCAACATACATCTTGCTTCTCAGACAAAGAAAAGGGGAAAAGTGAGTGCCTTTTCTCAAACTGTCAACTAATAAAGCTGTTGCCCATATTTATGTTTTTCTCTGTGTCCAAACTCTGAAAAAAAGGACACAATTTAAATCAAAGAAGAAGAAAACAAAAAGAAAACCAAACACAGCAGAAATGAGCAATAACTAAATATGATCAACATTTAAAAAATGTATATACATATTTAAGTAAAAGAAAACCAAACACAGGAGCAATGAACAAAAACTGAATATGATTAATATATATAAAAAAAAAAATCAGGGGTTGTTTAAAACACTGATCATATGTTTTCTATCCAGTTCTAGCTGCATATTAACATTTTTTTTTTATTCTTCTCTAGAAGGAAGTTGGGTAAAATTTGTTTTTCCTCTGTGAGCCAAAACCTTGAAATAACGACAATATAATTTAAGTCAAAGAAAAAGAAAAGCAAACGCAGTATAAATGAACAATAACTAAATATGATCAACAATAAATATGTATAGTCCATCCATCCATAAAAAATAGGGGATGCTTAAATCACTGATCATTTGACTGCAATGTCCCCAGTTTCCTCTCTCTCTTATATACTCTATATAACAGCAAAAAGCAATTTTTAAATCACACAAAGTCCCTGAACCCTGGTTTCTATCAGGACACACATTTTAACTCTTCAAATGGCCTCTAAGATACAACTACACCTGAGCTGAACAATACTGAAAGTGATTGCAAGATACTGTCAAATCCAAATACTAAAGACTGCAGGAAGCCTGCCTACACTCACTGTATAGTTAAGGTTGCTTCTCTAAATAATGTTGGGGCCAAAGAGTGAACTGTAGTAACCAGTGACCCTCAGGTGGAGAAAAGGCATCATCGAGGAATAAAAATTAACATGAGGTGCAGTGTCTGTCATGATAATGGAGTAGCAAAAGTTCACCAGGTTTGATGTAATGTTCAGAGATTCTTCATGTCAGCAGTGAGCCTCTTTTGCCACAGACAGACCATCACCAACGCTGAAAGACAAACACAGTGACTCCTTTAAACCAAACAGACAGACAAATAGCACTTAGTCCATAAAATGGCAACAGAAAGAAAACAGCTCTCATGTTTGAACTCAATGGGTTTTAAGGCTAACACCAGTGATTTTGGACTAAAGCTGCCAATAGATGACATTGTTTTTGATTCGAAGTCAACATCTTGACACTCTCCTCACATTGCTTCCTGCTCTCAGCTATTAATTTAAGTTTCTACTGCTTTTGCTTTGAAGTCCTCGAAGCAGACAGAGTTTTATATCTGTCACAGTAAGGGTGGAAAAGCTTCTCAGATTGTATTTTTACCACTAAACTTTTATTATAACTACACACAATCGTACAGAATCATACAGAACTTAAAGAGAACCTTGTTTTAATTCATTCTGGTTCAGGCTGTCACATGAACAGCTGGTGTTGAACTGATGGCACTGATGAAATGAATGCAGACTTCATCACATATATCACAGTATATGTCACTGTATCAGTCAAATACTTAGAGTACTTACCAAAAATAACACAGGGTATCAGCACAAGTCGCACTGTCAGAATGACGTGATGTAATAAAGATGGAGACCCGAGTGTTACGGTCTCGTCACCGTACCTTATCTGAAAAACAAAAACGACACTGCTATTAGAAAAGAAATTTTATAGTGGGACGTCTCACCAGAGTGGTGAGTCAAACATGTGCTTACTATGTGTATAATAATGTTCAAGTAAACATCACAATTTGAACTCCATTGCATGAAAGCTAATATACTTCTGAGGTCTTTGCTGTGATAAGCTTTAAACTGGTGGTATGACCCACCTTTGGCCTGTCTACAATCACAATAAACTTTAGGTTGAATTTCTGAACATTATTGTTGAGACTGGTGCAGTCTGAATGAAAGATTTACTTTTATGTGCTGAAAGGTATCATCAGGCGTCCCTTGAATTTCACAAATGAAAAAGTCAGTGTTGTTACTGATTCTTTTGGTTTCCATGATGCAGGGGTATTCTTTCCCGTCCTTAACGCCCCACACTGACAGCTCTGCTGGGGTCATCTCCAGTTTGTCTGCCTTTTTCTGAAATATCAGGAAAAAACAATGAACTCTAACATATTCATGTCCTATATTTGTACACGTGTGCTAAAGAACATGCATTACCTGTATGGTGATAAGAACATTGTTTCCTGTCCCAGTGGTTGTGAAGCTAATGAACTCAGGGTCTGGGTAGTAGGTTATTGCAGTGGAGCAGGCCAAGGTTTCATTGGCGACTCTCAAATACACAGCGCTGGTAGAAATCCCTTTTTTAGCCGCAGGTGTGTCATAGGTGAGACTCTGCAAGGAGAGAAAGGTAGAAAAGGGAATTTAGGTATATTTGGGCATGCACTGATCAAACAAAGGGTGTGTGACAACAGTGACAATATATGTATGCTTTTACACTGTCATAATAAATTGAAAAACATATGTTAAATGGATAGTTATTTAAATTTCAGTTTGTTATTTTTAATCAGTAATTTTTATTTTCTTCTGAACAGAAAAAAAACAGCATCAAATGGAATACATCATATGGGCATATAAATCTGTAAAAATAAGGAAATAGAGAGGTAACAGAGCTGTTTAATTAAACAGAAGACAATGCTCAGACAAACTGACTAAAAGGCAATTCACAAAATTAAAAAACACAGATGAGAGTAAATAAAGGACAAAATAAATGAGTTTTGAAGATGGCTGAATGTTACATGACATATTTATACATATTTTTTAAGGGTTTGAACCAATATGTTGTCTAAATTTTAGATTTAATAACTGAATGACTTGTTCTTCTTAGTGACATTATTAAGGCCAGCCAGGGAAGGCTGGTGGCAGCAAGACAGGAGGACCGTGTGATAATGCTTTGCAGCTACAGAGAGAACGTTTCCAGTAAGCTGGTCCTTTTTCTGGAGCTCTGTCACTCTGTCTTCAGGTGGTGGGTATCCCCTGCTAACTGTGAGTACTTGTTGCAGTCCGCACACACAGCCTTTGTAGCTGGATTCAGCCCACAAGTAACTCATAACACAGCATGATCATTGAAGTGGACGAGTTAAAACAACAAGATAAAAGTAATCCCACGATTGATAACAGAATAGTGTTAAAAGTGGCTGTTACTAGGCAGTGTAGAGTGGTGCACTCTGGCTTGTGCTCTATAAACTAATCTGTACATAGCATACCATGAGTTGTTGATGATGGTCACATGTTAAACCAAGTACTGTAATGTGACATAAAAACATATTAAGACATAAATGTGATGTCAGAGAAGATCCAACATTAGATGATGTAACATCACATACTGCAGCGTAACAAAAAGGACGTGCCATAGCAGGATGTGACATATAATAACAAAGCAATACATGTGCATGTTTGTGCACATGTAACACACTACATGTAGTGTTGCATGGCATAATGCTAGAGGACTACATGTGATAATGCGACATGACATAATCTAATATACTTCCATTTGGAATGATGCAATATAATGTGACAATGTACAGTCATGAGCATGACATGATGTGACATGACATAATTAATGTAAGACAACAATACAGTGGGACTTTGTGGGGTCTACAGACCCACCTGAGAGCCGCTGTTTCTGGGAGTTATGATTTCATGCAGGGCGTGGCTGTGCATGACCCCTTCCACAAACTCCAGGTGGGATCCCATGAGTGTGATCTTCCTCTTCCCACTACAGGAAACACAGCAGCAGCCAATCAGAGAAGAAGAAATACCAGAGAAAGCGTTTCCTTACAATGACAGCCTGATATGATGGTAAAACACATCTGTGGCTACCACCCTTAGTGGTTACGTAAGCATGAGAATATAAGTTTAAATCTCTTATTGTGGCCCCCTCTGTTCTTCTTTATTTTAAGTCCAAGGTCAGTGTAAATATATTGAGTCCTTATCATAAAGGTAACAAATGCATGTGATTTTTTTTATGTGTATGTTCCAGCTATATGTACATTAATTCTTAATGCACCTTAACAAGCAACAGCGGTAAAAGAAGAGTTATAACAAAGGCAGAAGAGGCACTTTCAGCCTTGCAACTACAAAGGGAACAGATAATAGTGAAAGACAGTGCTTCTGGGAAGTGGCTTTTCCCATGAGATGACTCTCAACCTGGAACCTTCCTCATTTACTAACATTGTTTCCTACAATAAGTCTCAGCCAAATCTATTGAAGTTCCTGACATAGCACTGCGGAAAGATCCCAAAATAGCCTGCTTAACTTTTTACATTTAGAATAATGTGAGAAAGTAGTGACTGTGCTAAACAGAAGCTTTTATTAAAACACCACTAAAATGATAAATTAATATAAAGCGTTCTGCCTCATGTTTTCTTCCAGCAGTGTGTGATGTTCAGTAAATAGAGCTCTTGCTCTTTGATTTGGAGAAACTCACACCAAAAGATGATGTTAACCAGATTTAGTATGCTAAAGCATTTTCTGCAGCACATCGCTTCTGGAAATATTTTATCTGAAAGAGATCAGATCTCGCGTTGTCACAGTCATCAAAGTATTCTTGACTGACCCAGTCACATCTTCCTCAGAAAAGCTTTCTTTAAAGTCTGTATGTTTATGTTGGGAAAATACCAACAAATCCAGCCATACCTGGTCCAGGTGCTGCTTGGTACAATTTTGTTGCAGGATGGGGATGACCGGTAGGTGATTTTAGCATTGCCGTGGCAACTACCGTCTGGAAGGAGAACACATGCTTTGACCACGCCTTTAGTATGAGCACGGGGAATGTGGAACGTTAGCTTCACACCATTGTTGTTCCACACAGGAGATCTGATCAGAGGACACAGAAGGACAGAGAGAGAGAAACCAGTTAATCTCACTGAGATCAAGACCCACTTTTTGGAGGGAAATTATTAAAGGGACAGTTCACCCTAAATCAAAAATACATAGTTTTCCTTGTACCTGTAGTGCTGTTTAGCAGTTTAGATTGTTTAAGTCTGAGTTGTTGAGTGTTGGAGATGTCGGCCATAGAGATGATTGCCTCGTCTTGTATATTATGAAACTAGCTTGTGGTGCTCAAAGCACTTAAAAAATATCTGCTTGAAAAACCCAACCTCCTGGGGCCCCCACTAGCTTACCTGGTAGTGTGTATGAACAAAGGATATGCCCGTGTTGCAGCAGCCGCAGGTTTGATTGCGGCTAAACATGGTAGGTCATTTGCAGTGGAATTTTAACTTGACAAATTACGGACACGGCAGATTCGCATGGGATAAAGATCACAGACGACCTCCACAACTGTTTCAAATTACCACAGGTCCCCAGGTGATACTAGTCCTGTGTGAATAGGACTAAAAACAACTGTTAATATGGTTGGCATTTCCCTATAATAATTGCTATCTTTGAAGTGTCATGCATAGTGTAAGCATAATCCTATTCGCTCATGAACTGACTCACTCTTGTGGAGTGCAGTCCATGTCCGCCTGGGTCCTCACTCTGATCACATCACTGAGGTTATAACCCGACAACACCGCATGGTTTCTGCCGTAAAAAGACACGACGCTGGGAGTGATGGAGGAGATCTCTGGTCTCTGACAGTAAAACACACAGACAAAGATTATTAGTTTTAAAGCATTACCTTTTTCTGACCTTTTCATCTCTACTGAATGTGAATGAAGTGAGCATCAGAAGAGGAATGTGTTTGAGAACTGAGGTTCAGACTTACGGAAAAGGTCATCCCTGAGTCCATGTTTTGGCAAACACTGTCCTGCTAGAGGAAGTGAAGAGAAGACATGAAGCAGGTTTACATGACATTCACTGTACAGCACTACTAAGAGTTGATTCATCACCAGAACCCCTTCCATCAATCACATCACTTCCATCCTTCAGCAGCTTCACTGGCTCCCTGTTAAATACCGCGTTGACTTTAAGATCTTACTCCTCATCTTTAAGGCCATCCACAACCTTGCTTGTCTGTACCTCTCAGAACTCTTGCACATCCACATGCCCACCTATGCTCACAGATTTTCCTTTTCGATCCACCTCACTGTCCTACCAGCCCGACTGACCACCTGGGGGTCTGGAGCCCTTCGCTGCTCTCCCCCCTGCCTCTGGAACTCCCTCCCAAAGGACATTCATAACATCGACTCTCTCTTCACTTTCAAATCCCACCTCAAAACTCATCTCTTTCAAATAGCCTATTCAAGACTTGAGGCAGACAACAGCTGATGATGGAGAGGTGAGCAGTCTATGAGCTACACTGCAAGAACTGTGTCTGAAAATTGTGTTTGAGTGAAAGAAAACCTTCCACATTCCACTAAAATAATGTTAACATACAGCGATGGAAAGTGTAGTAATACCACAGTGTAAAAGTAGTCAGTTACAAGTAAAAGTTCAAAAAAATCTATTAGAAGTACAAAATTATTGCCATTAAAATAAACTTAAAGTCACAAAAGTAAAAGTATTCATTATGCAGAATGGCCCATGTCAGAACAATCCCACAGTGATCCCTGCAAACATTTGTTGCTGCCTGGTGATGAGCTGACAGTCTGTTGAAACAACTCTTGCTAACTAGTCAAGTCATGATTGTGTCATTCAGTCTTCAAATTCACAAAATGAATGTGGAGATGTTGTATTGATGTCCATGTGTCACACATGCAAACATGTCTGGAAAGCCTATGTTAGATAAATATATAAAACATGCATAATTACATCCTTCACTCCTTGATTTGCCCAGGAACAGCCATCTGTGCTCCAGCCACATCCAGCCTCAATACACTGCCGACACCTGAAAAGAAAACAAACATATCACAGATTGTTGTTGATAACACAAATATGAATAATAATTAATTGATATAACACCAAGACCTCAAGATAGTATTACAGGATATGCTTCCTGATGACAAAAGACGACTACTGATGACCAGGTTTGAAGTATGCAGCTTTTTTTCCCTTTTTATCTTAATACTTTATCCTTGCATTGTTTTTACTCTGTTTGATTTGTTATCTTTTAATCAGTGCAACTAGTCTCATCCCTTGTTAATAGCACAATCACACTATGCTACTTTTTCACTCTATGCTTTACTTAACCTCCAATTTTACCACTGGGCTGAAAACATCTATTGTTTGTCCTACTGGATGCATTTCATCTGGAAGTTTCATGTCCAGCCTGTAGTGATGCGGGGGTTGACCCACAGCTGGCAGGTCCCGCGGGTTGGGTAAGCTTGCTAAAAAATATTGTGGGTTTTGGGCGGGTGGGTCATAAAGTGACGAAGCAGCATTCTGTTTTTACAGAAACACTGTACAATAATCCACCATCTACCTTTTCTTCCCCTTTCTCTGTCTCGGTCTCTCTCACACAACAAGCAGTTTTATCATCAGCACTGCTGCGCTCAGGGTTTCTGTTATTCAGTTGTTGACCAGGAAAATCTCTTTAAGTCTGATGTATTTAAATTTCTCCAGTCATAATGTCCAGTAAAAATACTTCCCTCTGCAAAAATGTGTGCCCAACACTGTGTCCACACTGAATCTGTTAAATATGAATCTCTGCAACTTCATGTAAATAAACCACTGTACCTATCAGCTGTGCGCTTATTTATACAAACCATGCAGGTTATCAGCTATGCATCATAATCATACGTCAGTTCTAACCACATAAAAGGGAAAGTACATGTTTTATACTGTGATATTTACTGAAAATTACATATGATATAACCAACAGGAAGTATTGATTAATGTGTATGTTTATGGAAATTACTTTTTTCTATATAACTGGGATCTGATCACTTCATCAGTACTGCCGCTGACTCACTGTATGTTTCAGCTTTTTTCATTTGACATTTAGTGCCAGATCATTTCTAATGTAAATTATAGAAGATCTGTCTACTTAGATTTCCTGAAAATGGTAGAGCACTTACAGGACAGAAGTTGGCAGTCCCCTGATGTCAGAGCAGTTGAGCAGCTTCAATTGATGCAACCACTCTGTCTTCCCAAGTCTAATCCTAACTGTGGTGTGCAGGCCTGATGATTCAAAAACAATACGTTCAATTTCAGAGTCTCGGTCAGAATGCTCAGCAACACACTTTTTAATGTAATGTAACAATTTACTGTGAGACAACACAAAATGTCAAACTTTTCATCTCATAGTTTTCTTGTGACAGTGTGAAGGTCATTGATTGTCAGGTATTTAATTCACTGGATTATTATATTTATCAGAAGTCACTGACCTTCAGCAGGAAGTGTTTTGTTTGAAAGGGAGCAGGTGCATTGTGGAAACCGTGGGGGAGGATTGTCCCAGCTGATGAAACCACTGGGACTTGAGGAGCATTGACAGTTAAAGTTAGATCGTGCCGCCTGGCCCACACTCAGGTGTGCCTGGATGTTAAGTGTGATCTGAGAAAAGAAGGATGTGAATGTTCAAAAGAGAAATAACCAACAGTTACAACTGATTACAGGTAAAAGCTTATCTGTACCTGGTCGGTGTCGTCCTTTACAACTCTGTGGGAGACCATTTTGTGTTGAAAATCATCTGGAATGGATAACCAGTCTGAATCTTGGCAGTCAGCTCCAAATGTGCATCTAGGAAGAGAAAATGATGTTTCAGCCACATTTATGATTGTTTGAAGGAGTCAACTGCAGATGTTGTTTTCCTGACCTTCCTCTAGAGCTGCACCAGACGCAGTGTGGGTCCTGAGCAGACCAACAGTCCTGCACATTTGTGTATGTGTTGCACTTTGACACAGGTACACGCTTCATCTAGAACAACACACACACACAGCGACTTGGCAACATGTACATACACATGACACTGAAGTAATTAAAAAAAAATCTGAAGAAGTCATACAGAGCCTCACAGGTATTACAGGCACAGAGCGCCTACCTGGTTTTGAAATGGCAGGTACACATGTTTCGAGTCCACTTGATCCAGCTGTATTTTGGGAAACACTTTGCGGTCGTCGTTGGCCCTGTAGAGCACCGTGGGACAGGTGGTGTGATAGTTCTTGTCCACAGCAAGCTGACAATGAAAATGTAGCTTTGTTAGGTTTCTGATAGACTGAGCTGCTGTGTGTTATTTTTAGGCAGAGGTAAGGGACTCCAGTCACATGACTTGACTCAAGTCTGACTCAAGTTGCAAATTAGAGGATTTGAGACTTGCTTGACAAACACTGATGAAAGACTCGACTTGACTTTGACTTGGTACTCATGACTTAAGACTTGACTTAGTTGACTTGAAAGGACTTAAGCTTTTTCATTTAATGTTTGTGTTTTTATTAGATATTGAGTTTTGTTTCTGAAACATGACGATGCATATTGCAGCAGGGGAGGATCCCTGGCTGGGATCTGTCCCTGCTCTACAAGAGCTCTGTCCTCCTGCACAGCTCCCGTCTGAGGAACAGCAGTATGTGCAACAGCAGTGTGGACTTCATGGTGTCATTTTATTTGGTTCTGTCTGTGTGATACATGAGTTTTTTCAATAACTCATTCAGTATTGAACGTGTTTGTCAACCAGCGACACACTGTAAGCTGCGGGCTGTTTTGCACACACAGTCATGAGTGTAGAGAACAGTTACATGCTCATCAAGCTGTATATGCTCAGGCTCTCTTCTAACTCTAAAAGTTCACTGTGTGAGTGTGTGAGTGTGTGAGTGTGTGAGTGTGTGAGTGCGTGCGGTTGTTGGGCACAGCCACAAGCTGTGTGATATCTTCCTTTCACACCACTGTGGCTCAGTGAGTTATTTTGCCCCCTCCTGGTGTGCTTGCATTTTGAGACTTTTACAGGGCATGATTATCTTCCCTGTCTCTTACAGCAGCAGGTATGTTATGTGAGTGGAGTCTTTCAGCCTGACTGTTCAGGCAGGGCTTGGAGCAGGACAGGAAGTATTTCAATTCTTTACTCTGCTATACTACTACCTGAATATTACTGTGTTACAAAATCCTGCATTGAAAATGTTACTTGAGTAAAAGTATGATCAGGAAAACGTGCTTAACGTATTAAAAGTAAAACTACTGTACTGTAAAAAGCGTCCCTTGTGACTGTTATACTAATATATGATGTCATTAGATGACTCTGACTCATGCATTCATGTAAAAACAGGATTTTACTGTTGTAATTGATGGAGGTGGAGCTGATCAATACCCAACTTAAACTGTCATTTAGATACGTCAATATCATTCGTACACACAATGAGCCCCAGCCTATTTAATTAAGCAATAAAGTCTGTTTTTGACTTTCACCACTGAAATGATTCTGCCCGTGAGAACATTACACTTCCTCTGAAAAGTAACCACTAACACCAGCAACTTCTACTGGCAAACCGGTAAACTGCTACATTTCCTGCCACAATAAATTTATGTGGTCACTCTTTAAGTACTGTGAATTTAGTCTCAAAGGTGACAGGAAGCTTTCAACCAAGAGCTGAAGACTCCAATAAGCTCTTGAAGAGTATAATCTAAAAATGCCCTCTGCACTTACAAAGTAGATAACAGAATTAAAAATGCAACAGAAGCATTTTAGCATCTTACATGTTCGCCTTTTATTTAAAAAAGTACAGAAGCACATGACATTCATTGAATAATAAAAAAGACACTTCATCTGGTAATTATGAGATCCTGATCTCATAATTGAGATTATGATCTTGCAATTGTTGCTAAACACAAGATAAGACAGTGAACGATGGCCCTATCGCAATTAATCTGCTCAATATTTAATGCAAAAAAATTTCATGGTTCCAGTTTGACAAATGAGAGGACTTTTTGCTGCTTTTGCTTGTAACTATTTTCATAATTATAAATTGGTCATCTACAACCATAATTTGCTGTATTTTTTAAATTATTTATTTCACAAACTCACAGATGTGAAATGTTTACAGGCTGTCACTCTCTGTTATGGCAGTGATTTGAGATTTCTATGCTGAAAAACAAAAAAGTTACTGAATACTCTATCCTGATTTCTGATTATTTTGAGTTGACTAAAACTGTGAAATATCTCCTATTAATTAGCATTCCAACATATCAAAAAAAGGGGGGGGGGGGGACTGAAACTGATATGTAGCCATTGAAAATAATAGTTATGAAAAACTGAATATCAAGTAGGCTATTAAATGAACTTTACCCCATAATTATGAGGAAAGGTTTCACATTTTTTTACTCCGTGAATGCAACACACTTCGGCAACTGTTTGGCAATGACTTCGAGATCCTAATCTCTCCTAATTACGAGATTTTTTTCTCGTAATGAGATTTTTTCTTGTAATTATGAGATGAGGTGTCAGTTTTTTTTTATTCTGTGAATGCAATGAGCCTCCGTACAACAGCAGTTAGCTGGTGAAAATAATTCTCGTTCACATCACTTTACAGTTACTGTGTTTACTAATTATAACAAAGTATGTAACTGAATGATTGATCTTGTTAGATTCATATTCTTTTCAATAATGAATACAATTAAGATCACCCAACTTTTTGTACACACCTTAATGAGCTGTCCATCTCCTGTCCTAATGAAGAAAACCATCCAGGCCTTCTGTGTCACAGCCAGCACAGAGGTCATGTTGTTCTGCCTGAAGAGAACTGCCTTCGGCTTCAGTATCTTTGGCTGAGAAACACAAACGCATTGACCATTAGATTAAGATCCAACAGGTATTTATGGATTCCTGAAGGAGCCCTTAAGTATTTAGGAAACTTTAAATAGATTAAGATCATCTAAAGCGAGGGTTGCAACATGAGGTGCTGGCATATGTATTACAACATGTAAGCTAAAAAAAAAAAAAAAGATCATTGATGTGGGTACACATCCCATTCAATATTATTTCTGTTTACATGTAGTCTGTCCATCACATCCAATGACTAAAGCTACTGTACACCCAGCTACAGTGCTTACCTTAAAACATGCTTTATTATAAGATTAAACTTGATTAATTAATATTGCTTCACAAATAACTCTACACAAACACAGAATTTGTTGTTTTTTTTATGCCCAAATAGATGCCAACAACTATAATCACCACTGGTGTTCACAGCTAACATCTCATTAAGTACACATATAGTATGGCTAACTTATGTGCTGATAAGTGTCATTTTAATTATTTTGTCACCATCTCTAAAGCAGCCAACTGTATATGAGCCTCATAAACTGACCTCTCACCTTTTAAAGAAATGAAACCTAGTTTTGCTTAAGTCAAGCTTCAGTCAGCAAAACCTTCCTCTAATATGCTGTCACCAGCAGACAAGACTACACTTCTTTGAAATAACCTTATTTTAATGGAAATGCTTGCAATTATGCCAGAACTCCCCTGGAGAAAAACTGAAATCATGTAATTTAATAAGGTATTTAGTCTCCAATTGTTGCTTTATTTTAAAATAAGTTTCCTTGCATTATTTTCTAGCTTCTTAGAACTTTGCTCATACATTTCACATAGAGTCGCTTGGCCCTGCACTGCTGACCATCGTCAATAGCTCTCTTTCCTCTGGAGTTGTACCCGATCTTTTCAAACAGCCTGTGTTGAACCGCTGCTGAAGGCCCCTGGTTTAGATCCCACAGACTTGGAAAACTTCTAGCATTTCTCCAAACTAAACTTTGTATCTAAAATCCAAGAAAAGGTAGTGCTGGACTAACCATTAGATAAACATAAACATAAACAAAAACAAAAACAAAAACAAAAACAACAACAACAACAACAACAACAACAACAACAACAACAACAACGTATTTGAAAAATTGGTAAAGGCATATGTACAGTACAGGCCAAAAGTTTGGACACACCTTCTCATTCAATGCGTTTTCTTTATTTTCATGACTATTTACATTGTAGATTCTCACTGAAGGCATCAAAACTATGAATGAACACACGTGGAGTTATGTACTTAACAAAAAAAGGTGAAATAACTGAAAACATGTTTTATATTCTAGTTTCTTCAAAATAGCCACCCTTTGCTCTGATTACTGCTTTGCACACTCTTGGCATTCTCTCCATGAGCTTCAAGAGGTAGTCACCTGAAATGGTTTTCACTTCACAGGTGTGCCTTATCAGGGTTAATTAGTGGAATTTCTTGCTTTATCAATGGGGTTGGGACCATCAGTTGTGTTGTGCAGAAGTCAGGTTAATACACAGCCGACAGCCCTATTGGACAACTGTTAAAATTCATATTATGGCAAGAACCAATCAGCTAACTAAAGAAAAACGAGTGGCCATCATTACTTTAAGAAATGAAGGTCAGTCAGTCCGGAAAATTGCAAAAACTGGAAATGTGTCCCCAAGTGGAGTCGCAAAAACCATCAAGCGCTACAACGAAACTGGCACACATGAGGACCGACCCAGGAAAGGAAGACCAAGAGTCACCTCTGCTTCTGAGGATAAGTTCATCCGAGTCACCAGCCTCAGAAATCGCAAGTTAACAGCAGCTCAGATCAGAGACCAGATGAATGCCACACAGAGTTCTAGCAGCAGACCCATCTCTAGAGCAACTGTTAAGAGGAGACTGTGCGAATCAGGCCTCCATGGTCAAATAGCTGCTAGGAAACCACTGCTAAGGAGAGGCAACAAGCAGAAGAGATTTGTTTGGGCCAAGAAACACAAGGAATGGACATTAGACCAGTGGAAATCTGTGCTTTGGTCTGATGAGTCCAAATTTGAGATCTTTGGTTCCAACCGCCGTGTCTTTGTGAGACGCAGAAAAGGTGAACGGATGGATTCCACATGCCTGGTTCCCACTGTGAAGCATGGAGGAGGAGGTGTGATGGTGTGGGGGTGTTTTGCTGGTGACACTGTTGGGGATTTATTCAAAATTGAAGGCACACTGAACCAGCATGGCTACCACAGCATCCTGCAGCGACATGCCATCCCATCCGGTTTGCATTTAGTTGGACGATCATTTATTTTTCAACAGGACAATGACCCCAAACACACCTCCAGGCTGTGTAAGGGCTATTTGACCAAGAAGGAGAGTGATGGAGTGCTGCGGCAGATGACCTGGCCTCCACAGTCACCGGACCTGAACCCAATCGAGATGGTTTGGGGTGAGCTGGACCGCAGAGTGAAGGCAAAGGGGCCAACAAGTGCTAAACACCCCTGGGAACTCCTTCAAGACTGTTGGAAAACCATTTCAGGTGACTACCTCTTGAAGCTCATGGAGAGAATGCCAAGAGTGTGCAAAGCAGTAATCAGAGCAAAGGGTGGCTATTTTGAAGAAACTAGAATATAAAACATGTTTTCAGTTATTTCACCTTTTTTTGTTAAGTACATAACTCCACATGTGTTCATTCATAGTTTTGATGCCTTCAGTGAGAATCTACAATGTAAATAGTCATGAAAATAAAGAAAACGCATTGAATGAGAAGGTGTGTCCAAACTTTTGGCCTGTACTGTATATGCTTATGTTTTATTAGTATCTTATTTGTCCTGTATTTTCTTCTCGGAATGTCTTGAAAGTGCTCTACAAATAAAGTTATTATTATTATTATTATTATTATTATTATTATTATTATTATTATTATTATTATTATAATAATAGGCTTTTATGGTCATCAGCCACAGACATGGACTGAATCTTATCATTAGACTGTTCCCACATAGAGAGGAAGATTTTGATTAGTGAGTGAAATGAGCCCATTTGATATGTTTCTACTTTTGAAACTTTGTTGACACAGAATAATGCAGGTGCTCAATGATCCCACATTAAACTACTCTAACAGGTGGAAACAACAACAACTTGCGCGATCAATTAAAATTCTATTTATAACACAACAACCCACCGCATTTCTTCTGTCAGTGTTGCAGACAGTACAGAAGTCTGGATCTTTATCGGTGTCTCCGGTGAGATCCGGGCTGATGTCAAACAGCAGCAGCTCGGTGTTGGTTTCTCCTCCGTCCACACTGAACACGCCGCTCCAGAGCACCGGCGACCCACCCGGGATCACCGCGGAGGCGATGAGTCTGCTGCCTGTACCATCATCAGAGACACGGAGAGTCGCGCCCCGCAGAGATCTGAGAGTCCGCGTTTTGCTTGTTTTGCCCTCGAGCCAAATGAGACGGATGGTGTTGCTTTCTTGACTTAAAGGCAGGTTGGAGAAAAGATAAATGATTGAACTGATCTGAAATCCATCCACAAACTCCACATTGCCATCCTGCCTGCGTTTTAATGCAGGGGGAGTGAACTTGTCAATATGAGAGAATATATCTCCGTCCTGTTTGTTATTCGTATTATGAAGGAACACCGCTCCTGGTACTGGGGAGCAGCCGGTCGCTAAGGGTTTGCCTTCATTTTGCTCTGTGGCACTCAGAATGTAAGTCTCAGTAACTGTCTCCTCCACATCCACCAGGAAGCCGACGGACGCGCTGCTGTGCCACGGGGATCCCACCTGGATGTGCTCCCTGTACTGTACGTTTGAAATATTCTTCAGGTCCAGCACCTCGCAGTAACCGCACTTGATCACACCGCAGCTGATCAAAGTGTCCTCCTGAACAAGCGGTAATAACAAGTTGACGCTGAAAGTTGCGTTCCACTTGTCCGTCTCAGAAACCCGAGAAAACTCCGCATCGTACATCTGAAAACTCCCCTTTAAGACTCCTCTTTGGGTCAGACTGTGGACCAGAGTCAGGTCGTGTCTCAGCTGGTACAGCTTCTCCTCTGTAGCGATGTAAACCGTGTCGTTGGCCACGGTCAAGTGACGGATGTCTCCATCAAAAGTGAAGCCTGCATTCTCCTCCAGGCACCGACCCGGTTCTCCCCAGAGAATAAAAAGCAGACCAGGCAGCAGGATCATCTTCTTGCTGTGGTGGCAGCGAAACGCTCACACACTGACGGTCTTCATGGCACTGTGCTCTCCTCCACAGTGTCGTGCGTAAAAGCGCAGCGCGCGTCTGTTGAAAAGAGACGTGCTGAAAGTGGGAGGGAGCGCGCTCAGCGAAACCAAAAACTGACACACTTTAAATACTTCTATGTAATGATTTGCGACCTGTTTTCACTCAGCTGAATGTGTCCCGGTGTTCAAACAACACCTGCAAAACCTACAAAGTTTTATTCTGTCAACATAACCAGGGTATGCAGTGATATGACTTCCGGACGATGGCCGCCTCGAGCTGACTACAAAGCGTTTGATGAAACACCTTCATCAGTTCACATGATGATATCCATCTCATGAGGAGTCAAAAGACGGGGAGGGTAACAGGGTGTTCTGATTGGCCCGCTGTACATCATCAAATGTAATTCTGCATCTATGAGCCATTAAACAAAGCAAAGAGTGACGACAGGCTACAGTATGACTTACTGTCAGTTACAGCATTATCAGGCTCAAGCATTTAAATCTGCAACTTTCTGCATGTTCAAACTGGTTTGAAGATGATGTCTGGGTGACATCTATTGTCAGCTTTGGGCACTTCTTTTCCTTTTCAGTTTCTGAAAAGTCAGGTTGAAACTTTTGAGTCATCTAACGTAGCTTTTGAAATCTGAAATCTTAATTATAATGTCGCTACCTCTGAGCAGTTTGCTGTGGGGTTTCATTTTTCTGTCCTCTGTCTCTTGTCTTGCAGGATGCTCAGTGCAGATTTCTCTAAAACAGTCAGCATGATCAAAGTTGGTCTTCAGTTTGTTCTTGTTAACGTTGGAGAACAGAGACTGTGAGGTGTGACCCTGTGCGTCATGATGCCCAGGTTTACAACCCCGGGGCTGAATCTAGATGTCTGGACTTGCACCCTCGCAGACTTTGTGAGCGCGATCCCGGAAAGTCTGGGGAAGGGGAGGGCTATCCAAATGCACAATTCAACCAGTCCACAAGGAACCTAAAGCTGACTTTCTGCAGACTTCCAGAGAGTCCTCTTGTGGTGTCGACGTCAGCAGACCTCACAGATTTAATTGCCCACAATTCATTGCAATACGGACGTGATGTGGTAGTTTTTTTTCCAATCGCTGATTAAAAAATAAAACTTGTGTTTATATTAAACAGTTACTGTAGCCTATTATGTTTGTTATACAGAATTTTATTTTGTCTACTCACAAAACAACCCTATACATGAGATTTATATCTTGTTATCTGCAGAGACAGATGAGCAGACAAGCGTTTGGAATTTTCGTCAACATGAAATTAAACATTTTTGTCTCAAGACTAAGATTAACTCTAAAATAGCTGTCAAAATTAACACTGCGGCTCCTGAACGTTGATGCATCCAGTCCACTGAGAAACACACTGTACATCACGTCTTGTCTGTTTCACTTGAAGTCGGGTCAGAGCGTGTCTATTCAACCCTACAGCCACGAGAGGGCGCTCTCTCATTGATTTGATACCCTTTGAACAACAAGTGTGGTCCACTGGTGGTGATGCGGCCATTAGAACTTAACATCAACCATTTCTGATTGATTCTACATGTCTGTCTTACACAGTTATATAGAAAGCATGGATTGCATATATCTAACACAAATGGCCACTCTTAGAGCAGGTGTCACAGGACACTGAGAGACCGGTTGGAGGGGATGGGAGTAGATCGCTTCCTGACCTCCTGGATAACAGACTACCTGACAGAGCGGCCTCAGTATGTCAGGCTGGGAAGCTGTGACTCTGGGATGGTCAGGAGCAGCACTGGTGCTCCACAGGGAACTGTTTTAGCACTGTTCCTGTTCACACTCTACGCAGCAGACTTTAAATACAACTCAACAGTCCTGTCACATACAAAAATACTCTGATTATACAGCTGTTGTGGCTTGTATCAAGAGCTATCAGGAATGGGAGTACAGGGACCTCATGGAGGCCTTCAGGGGCTGGTGCAGTAAGTGCTGTCTCCACCTGAACACAGCCAAAACCAAGAAGATGGTGGTGGATTTCAGAAGAAAGAGGTCACCCCATCAACCAGTCTCCATACAGGGGGAGGACATTGAGGTGGTGTACACCTAAAAATATCTGGGGGTCCTCTTGGATGATAAGCTGGACTGGTCCTCTAACACTGACACACTCTACAGGAAGGGGCAGAGCCGCCTGTTCTTCCTGCGGACACTGAGGTCCTTTGATGTGTGTGTGGAGATATTGACCATGTTCTATCACACAGTGGTGGCCGGTGCACTTTTCCACGCTGCAGTGTGTTGGGGAAGCAGCTTGACTGAACTGAATATGATTAATATATATAAAAAAAAAAAATCAGGGGTTGTTTAATACACTGATCATATGTTTTCTATCCAGTTCTAGCTGCATATTCACATTTTTTTTTTATTCTTCTCTAGAAGGAAGTTGGGTAAAATTTGTTTTTCTCTGTGAGCCAAAACCTTGAAATAACAACAATATAATTTAAGTCAAAGAAAAAGAAAAGCAAACACAGTATAAATGAACAATAACTAAATATGATCAACAATAAATATGTATAGTTCATCCATCCATCCATCCATAAAAAATAGGGGATGCTTAAAACACTGATCATTTGACTGCAATGTCCCCAGTTTCCTCTCTCTCTAATATACTCTATATAACAGCAAAAAGCAATTTTTAAATCACACAAACAAAGTCCCTGAACCCTGGTTTCTATCAGGACACACATTTTAACTCTTCAAATGGCCTCTAAGATACAACTACACCTGAGCTGAACAATACTGAAAGTGATTGCAAGATACTGTCAAATCCAAATACTAAAGACTGCAGCAAGCCCTCCTACACTCACTGTATAGTTAAGGTTGCTTCTCTAAATAATGTTGGGGCCAAAGAGTGAACTGTAGTAACCAGTGACCCTCAGGTGGAGAAAAGGCATCATCGAGGAATAAAAATTAACATGAGGTGCAGTGTCTGTCATGATAATGGAGTAGCAAAAGTTCACCAGGTTTGATGTAATGTTCAGAGATTCTTCATGTCAGCAGTGAGCCTCTTTTGCCACAGACAGACCATCACCAACGCTGAAAGACAAACACAGTGACTCCTTTAAACCAGACAGACAGACAAATAGCACTTAATCCATAAAATGGCAACAGAAAGAAAACAGCTCTCATGTTTGAACTCAACGGGTTTCAAGGCTAACACCAGTGATTTTGGACTAAAGCTGCCAATAGATGATATTTTTTTTTATTCAAAGTCAACATCTTGACACTCTCCTCACATTGCTTCCTGCTCTCAGCTATTAATTTAAGTTTCTACTGCTTTTGCTTTGAAGTCCTCGAAGCAGACAGAGTATTATATCTATCACAGTAAGGGTAGAAAAGCTTCTCAGATTGTATTTTTACCCCTGAACTTTTATTATAACTACACACAATCGTACAGAATCATACAGAACTTAAAGAGAACCTTGTTTTAATTCATTCTGATTCAGGCTGTCACATGAATAGCTGGTGTTGAACTGATGGCACTGATGAAATGAATGCAGACTTCATCACATATATATGACAGTATATGTCACTGTATCAGTCAACTACTTAGAGTACTTACCAAAAATAACACAGGGTATCAGCACAAGTCGCACTGTCAGAATGACGTGATGTAATAAAGATGGAGACCCGAGTGTTACGGTCTCGTCACCGTACCTTATCTGAAAAACAAAAATGACACTGCTATTAGAAAAGAAATTTTATAGTGGGACGTCTCACCAGAGTGGTAAGTCAAACATGTGCTTACTATGTGTATAATAATGTTCAAGTAAACATCACAATTTGAACTCCATTGCATGAAAGCTAATATACTTCTGAGGTCTTTGCTGTGACAAGCTTTAATCTGGTGGTATGACCCACCTTTGGCCTGTCTACAATCACAATAAACTTTAGGTTGAATTTCTGGACATTATTGTTGAGACTGGTGCAGTATGAATGAAAGATTTACTTTTATGTGCTGAAAGGTATCATCAGGCGTCCGTTGAATTTCGCAAACGAAAAAGTCAGTGTTGTTACTGATTCTTTTGGTTTCCATGATGCAGGGGTATTCTTTTCCGTCCTTAACGCCCCACACTGACAGCTCTGCTGGGGTCATCTCCAGTTTGTCTGCCTTTTTCTGAAATATCAGGAAAAAACACTGAACTCTAACATATTCATGTCCTATATTTGTACACGTGTGCTAAAGAACACGCATTACCTGTATGGTGATAAGAACATTGTTTCCTGTCCCAGTGGTTGTGAAGCTAATGAACTCGGGGTCTGGGTAGTAGGTTATTGCTGTGGAGCAGGCCAAGGTTTCATTGGCTACTCTCAAATACACAGCGCTGTTAGAAATCCCTTTTTTAGCCGCAGGTGTGTCATAGGTGAGACTCTGCAAGGAGATAAAGGTAGAAAAGGGAATTTAGGTATATTTGGGCATGCACTGATCAAACAAAGGGTGTGTGACAACAGTGACAATATATGTATGCTTTTACACTGTCATAATAAATTGAAAAACATATGTTAAATGGATAGTTATTTAAATTTCAGTTTGTTGTTTTTAATCAGTAATTTTTATTTTCTTCTGAACAGAAAAAAACAGCATCAAATGGAATACATCATATGGGCATATAAATCTGTAAAAATAAGGAAATAGAGAGGTAACAGAGCTGTTTAATTAAACAGAAGACAATGCTCAGACAAACTGACTAAAAGACAATTCACAAAATTAAAAAACACAGATGAGAGTAAATAAAGGACAAAATAAATGAGTTTTGAAGATGACTGAATGTTACATGACATATTTATACATATTTTTTAAGGGTTTGAACCAATATGTTGTCTAAATTTTAGATTTAATAACTGAATGACTTGTTCTTCTTAGTGACATTATTAAGGCCAGCCAGGGAAGGCTGGTGGCAGCAAGACAGGAGGACCGTGTGATAATGCTTTGCAGCTAGAGAGAGAAAGCTTCCAGTAAGCTGGTCCTTTTTCTGGAGCTCTGTCTCCAGGTGGTGGATATCCCCTGCTAACTGTGAGTACTTGTTGCAGTCCGCACACACAGCCTTTGTAGCTGGATTCAGCCCACAAGTAACTCAACTCAAGTGGACGAGTTAAAACAACAAGATAAAAGTAATCCCACGATTGATAACAGAATAGTGTTAAAAGTGGCTGTTACTAGGCAGTGTAGAGTGGTGCACTCTGGCTTGTGCTCTATAAACTAATCTGTACATAGCATACCATGAGTTGTTGATGATGGTCACATGTTAAACCAAGTACTGTGATGTGACATAAAAACATATTAAGACATAAATGTGATGTCAGAGAAGATCCAACATTAGATGATGTAACATCACATACTGCAGCATAACAAAAAGCACGTGCCATAGCAGGATGTGACATAATAACAAAGCAATACATGTGCATGTTTGTGCACATGTAACACATTACATGTAGTGTTGCATGGCATAATGCTAGAGGACTACATGTGATAATGCGACATGACATAATCTAACATACTTCCATTTGGAATGATGCAATATAATGTGACAATGTACAGTCATGAGCATGACATGATGTGACATGACATAATTAATGTAAGACAACAATACAGTGGGACTTTGTGGGGTCTACAGACCCACCTGAGAGCCGCTGTTTCTGGGAGTTATGATTTCATGCAGGGCGTGGCTGTGCATGACCCCTTCCACAAACTCCAGATGGGATCCCATGAGTGTGATCTTCCTCTTCCCACTACAGGAAACACAGCAGCAGCCAATCAGAGAAGAAGAAATACCAGAGAAAGCGTTTCCTTACAATGACAGCCTGATATGATGGTAAAACACATCTATGGCTACCACCCTTAGTGGTTACGTAAGCATGAGAATATAAGTTTAAATCTCTTACTGTGGCCCCCTCTGTTCTTCTTTATTTTAAGTCCAAGGTCAGTGTAAATATATTGAGTCCTTATCATAAAGGTAACAAATGCATGTGATTTTTTTATGTGTATGTTCCAGCTATATGTACATTGATTCTTTACGCACCTTAACAAGCAACAGCGGTAAAAGAAGAGTTATAACAAAGGCAGAAGAGGCACTTTCAACCTTGCAACTACAAAGGGAACAGATAATAGTGAAAGACAGTGCTTCTGGGAAGTGGCTTTTCCCATGAGATGACTCTCAACCTGGAACTGTTTCTCATTTACTAATATTGTTTCCTACAATAAGTCTCAGCCAAATCTATTGAAGTTCCTGAAGTTCCTGCGGAAAGATCCCAAAATAGCTTGCTTAACTTTTTACATTTAGAATAATGTGAGAAAGTAGTGACTGTGCTAAACAGAAACTTTTGTTAAAACACCACCAAAATGATAAATTAATATAAAGTGTTCTGCCTCATGTTTTCTTCCAGCAGTGTGTGATGTTCAGTTAATAAAGCTCTTGCTCTTTGATTTGGAGAAACTCACACCAAAACATGATGTTAACCAGATTTAGTACGCGAAAGCATTTTCTGCAGCACATCGCTTCTGGAAATATTTTATCTGAATGAGATCAGATCTCGCATTGTCACAGTCATCAAAGTATTCTTGACTGACCCAGTCACATCTTCCTCAGAAAAGCTTTCTTTAAAGTCTGTATGTTTATGTTGGGAAAATACCAACAAATCCAGCCATACCTGGTCCAGGTGCTGCTTGGTACAATTTTGTTGCAGGATGGGGATGACCGGTAGGTGATTTTAGCATTGCCGTGGCAACTACCGTCTGGAAGGAGAACACATGCTTTGACCACGCCTTTAGTATGAGCACGGGGAATGTGGAACGTTAGCTTCACACCATTGTTGTTCCACACAGGAGATCTGATCAGAGGACACAGAAGGACAGAGAGAGAGAAACCAGTTAATCTCACTGAGATTAAGACCCACTTTTTGGAGGGAAATACAGTTCACCCTAAATCAAAAATACATAGTTTTCCTTGTACCTGTAGTGCTGTTTAGCAGTTTAGATTGTTTGAGTCTGAGTTGTTGAGTGTTGGAGATATCGGCCGTAGAGATGATTGCCTCGTCTTGTATATTATGAAACTAGCTTGTGGTGCTCAAAGCACTTAAAAAATATCTGCTTGAAAAACCCAACCTCCTGGGGCCCCCACTAGCTTACCTGGTAGTGTGTATGAACAAAGGATATGCCCGTGTTGCAGCAGCCGCAGGTTTGATTGCGGCTAAACATGGTAGGTCATTTACAGTGGAATTTTAACTTGACAAATTACGGACACGGCAGATTCGCATGGGATAATGATCACAGACGACCTCCACAACTGTTTCAAATTACTACAGGTCCCCAGGTGATACTAGTCCTGTGTGAATAGGACTAAAAACAACTGTTAATATGGTTGGCATTTCCCTATAATAATTGCTATCTTTGAAGTGTCATGCATAGTGTAAGCATAATCCTATTCGCTCATGAACTGACTCACTCTTGTGGAGTGCAGTCCATGTCCGCCTGGGTCCTCACTCTGATCACATCACTGAGGTTATAACCCGACAACACCACATGGTTTCTGCCGTAAAAAGACACAACGCTGGGAGTGATGGAGGAGATCTCTGGTCTCTGACAGTAAAACACACAGACAAAGATTATTAGTTTTAAAGCATTACCTTTTTCTGACCTTTTCATCTCTACTGAATGTGAATGAAGTGAGCATCAGAGGAGGAATGTGTTTGAGAACTGAGGTTCAGACTTACGGAAAAGGTCATCCCTGAGTCCATGTTTTGGCAAACACTGTCCTGCTAGAGGAAGTGAAGAGAAGACATGAAGCAGGTTTACATGACATTCACTGTACAGCACTACTAAGAGTTGATTCATCACCAGAACCCCTTCCATCAATCACATCACTTCCATCCTTCAGCAGCTTCACTGGCTCCCTGTTAAATACCGCGTTGACTTTAAGATCTTACTCCTCATCTTTAAGGCCATCCACAACCTTGCTTGTCTGTACCTCTCAGAACTCTTGCACATCCACATGCCCACCTATGCTCACAGATTTTCCTTTTCGATCCACCTCACTGTCCTACCAGCCCGACTGACCACCTGGGGGTCTGGAGCCCTTCGCTGCTCTCCCCCCTGCCTCTGGAACTCCCTCCCAAAGGACATTCATAACATCGACTCTCTCTTCACTTTCAAATCCCACCTCAAAACTCATCTCTTTCAAATAGCCTATTCAAGACTTCAGACAGACAACAGCTGATGATGGAGAGGTGAGCAGTCTATGAGCTACACTGCAAGAACTGTGTCTGAAAATTGTGTTTGAGTGAAAGAAAACCTTCCACATTCCACTAAAATAATGTTAACATACAGCGATGGAAAGTGTAGTAATACCACAGTGTAAAAGTAGTCAGTTACAAGTAAAAGTTCAAAATATCAAGTAGAAGTACAAAATTATTGCCATTAAAATAAACTTAAAGTCACAAAAGTAAAAGTACTCATTATGCAGAATGGCCCATGTCAGAACAATCCCACAGTGATCCCTGCAAACATTTGTTGCTGCCTGGTGATGAGCTGACAGTCTGTTGAAACAACTCTTGCTAACTAGTCAAGACATGATAGTGTCATTCAGTCTTCAAATTTACAAAATGAATGTGGAGATGTTGTATTGATGTCCATGTGTCACACATGCAAACATGTCTGGAAAGGCTATTTTAGATAAATATATAAAACATGCATAATTACATCCTTCACTCCTTGATTTGCCCAGGAACAGCCATCTGTGCTCCACCTACATCCAGCCTCAATACATTGCCGACACCTGAAAAGAAAACAAACATATCACAGATTGTTGTTGATAACACTCAAATATGAATTATAATTAATTGATATAACACCAAGACCTTATAGTCCAACTGCAGCTAACCATTTCTTTGTTGCATCCACTCTTGATGTTCATTTCAGTGCTGGCATAATATGGGCTTAAAATGTTTTGACCACTTTTTAAAAATCAGTTATTGTTTTCCATCATTCTCCCAAGTGACGGGTGATTTTGGTATATCCAGTATCTTTTAAAAAAAAAAAAAACTACTTAGACGTCAGAAATTGTGTAGTAGGGGCACCAAGTAGCTCAGTGGTTAGAGCAGGCATCCCATGTTCAAAGGCACTGTCCTTGTCGCAGCGGCTGTGTGTTCATTTCCAGCCTGCAGCTCATTACTGCATGTCATCCCCTCTCTCTCCCCTTTATGCTTTAATTTGTCCTGTCTAATAAAAAGCAAAAAAAATTAAAGCTGCAAGCAGCATTGGGCGGGACCTTGCACTCTTGCCCATTGCCCGTTGCCCGTTTCGGCCTCCAGCTCCAGCTGTGTGTTCTTCTTTATGTGTGTGACTCCACTGTTGACCTGAGGGATGTTTGTGTACATCAAATATAGACCACAGCATTTAAATTTCAGGCTAATCCAATGATAAGTGTCTGATAAGAAGTACTTCCTTTCGCCACTAGGTGGCGCTATGACTATCATGATATGTTGTGATATCATTGTGTTCAGGGTGGGCCTAATATGAATCATGTGAAGTTTGATGGAGATCAGACCATTTACACCAAAGTTACAGCAATTTCGTGTGTCATGGCGAGACCTCAAAATTCAACCCCCCGCAGCGGGCGTGCCTTTCAACATGAGGTAGATCTGTGAATATAACATTACCAAGGTCTTAAGGCCTTTATGACCACATTTGAGTTGGATAAGGTCAACCTGCCAGGAGAAACACGTCTAAAAAAATGACATTTCCTGTTGCCACTAGGTGGCGCTATGACTATCAGGAAATATGGTCATATAAATGTGTTCAGGGCGGGACTAATATGTGTCACCACCTTGAGAAGCACTGGTGTACCCAATGTACATTAGACTGGATCCAATTCACAGTGTGATGCTTGATGTGTAGCTGCTAATCAAGAGCAATGGACCTCATAGCAACACAAAATGGAGGGCAGCACACAGCTGCAAAGCACAGTGACACAGCATTTTCTTCAGTCAGTGGCCAAAAACCCACACATCCAACACATGCCTCTTGTGAGCACACCATTTGAGATATGAATGAAACAAAGATATTGTGACGACCGGAAGAATCTGATATCATATCTTCCATGTAAATGCAGAAATGTGGACAAGAGAGCGAGTTAGAAATGAAGGCAGTTCAGCTTTTCTACTGAGATCGGCAGGCATAAATTATATGGGAGTGAATGGAGGACATGAGGGGTCGACATGTCATAGGGAGGCTCACAGGCTCTGCACTCTTTCATCTCAAACATAAGCTGCTACCCCAAGACCTTAATCTAAAATCTTAAGATAGCATTTGTGCCATATAGTGTTATGTATGTTTGCGCACCACACACTTGAACAGATCAAATCAAACTTGTATTTCCAAAACAAGACTTGCTAAAATTAACCCTGAGGTGCATCCCATCTGTGACAAATGCAAACATGCCCCTGCCCCAGTCTTTCACATATTCTGGTCATGCTTTGACCAAAATTATGGAAGTCAGTCTTCCAAACTTTCTCTGAAATCTTACAATATTGCAGTGAGCCTAACTGCTCTCTTTGGCATTCACCCACTTCAACTAATTAAACCCCAAATCAAACAAGGTATGCTAGCCTTCACATTCTCACTGACTCTACTAGCTATACAATTAAAAACAGAAAGATGCTGCCTTCCTTCCTCTCATCTGCACAGGATAAGGGACACTATGTTATGTGTGAAACTTGAAAAAAACTCAGGCCTAGTCCATGTGTATATTTTTTTAGACATACCTTTTTTCATGCATTTCGGCCTTTCATCTGCACGCAAACTGAATTATAGGTCACTGAAAATTGACTCTCTGGAAAACTCTGTTCATGGTGAAGATTTTTTAGACAAACAGAGAAAACTGAGTTTTCGGGTGTGCCATTATCTCCTCTGTGTTGCATCACAAAAGATGTAGCATTTTAAACAACGCCGGACCCATTAGCACTGGCTCTAACATTGCTAAAAGGACTTTTTACATGTGAACACATAAATGTACAGTTACTCTGCCACCACACTGAGGGACAGAGGCATCAGAATGCACTACGGAGGTCACTGCTACATGATCAAACACTCCCACAACACAGACCCTGCTGCCATCGTCATTGGACAAGACCTACTCAGACCTCTAGCTGCTCAAGCTTCTGATTGGTCAACATAGCTTTAGGGTTAAGTAATCGTTTACTGACCATCCTTCAATTGTGTTTTTGCATTTTTATTATTTGGACAGAGATTTTTTTTTTTTAAATAGTTCTTATGTGAACAAGATTTTTTTGAGAACAATGGAGGAAAAACACAGTTTTCAAAATTACATGTGAATGTGTGAACCAGGCCTCAATTACTCCACCCAAAAGTCAGTGAATAACTTTTGTTAAGTGGGTGTGGGGCCCTTTTTTACTCTTTTTATTGATTATATTGCTGTCTACATATCCTGCTCTTGTACTGTGTATTTTATTTCTTTTCTGTAATTTCCATATACAAGCTTTTTGGTCATTGTCATTTGTGGGTTAATACGCATTTGTGTGTGCAGGTTTAAGTTGTATGCATGTGTGTGTCTTATGTCAGCTGGATGCCTGAGGTTGGGTCATCAGCAGAAGGGTTTATCTGTTCTGTTCCACACTGATACTCAACGAATAAAACGTGGAATGAAAGAAATTAGGGTTTTTTTCATCCAAAAGACAAGGTTAAATGACTTTTGCTATATAATTGGGACCAAAGCATTTCATCAGTGATGCCTCTAACTTGATGTTTGTTTCAGCATTTTTTAAATTTTACTTTTTCTGCCATATCTTCTATAATTTACATTAGAAATGATCTGTCTACTTAGATTTCCTGAAAATGGTAGAGCACTTACAGGACAGAGGTTGGTGGTCCCCTGATGTCAGAGCAGTTGAGCAGCTTCAATTGATGCAGCAACTCTGTCTTCCCAAATCTAATCCTAACTGTGACGTGCAGGCCTGATGATTCAAAAACAATACATTAAATTTCAGAGTCTCGGTCAGAATGATCAGCAATACGCTTTTTAATGTAATTTAACAATTTAATGTGAGACAACACAAAGTTGTCAAACTTTTCATCTCATAGTTTTCTTGTGACAGTGTGAAGGTTATCGATCATGGGGTATTTAATTCACTGGATTATTATATTTATCAGAAGTCACTGACCTTCAGCAGGAAGTGTTTTGCTTAAAAGGGAGCAGGTGCATTGTGGAAACCGTGGGGGAGGATTGTCCCGGAGGATGAAACCACTGGGACTTGATAAGCATTGACAGTTAAAGTTAGATCGTGCCGTCTGGCCCACACTCAGGTGTGCCTGGATGTTAAGTGTGATCTGAAAAAAGAAGGATGTGAGTGTTTAAAAAGAGAAATAACTGACAGTCACAACTGATTACAGGTAAAAGCTTATCTGTACCTGGTCGGTGTCGTCCTTTACAACTCTGTGGGAGACCATTTTGTGTTGAAAATCATCTGGAATGGATAACCAGTCTGAATCTTGGCAGTCAGCTCCAAATGTGCATCTAGGAAGAGAAAATGATATGTTAACCCTGTCTGTAATTGTTTGAAGGGGTCAACAGCAGATGTTGTTTTCCTGACCTTCCTCTAGAGCCACACCAGACGCAGTGTGGGTCCTGAGCAGACCAACAGTCCTGCACATTTGTGTATGTGTTGCACTTTGACACAGGTACACGCTTCATCTAGAACAACACACAGACACAGCAACTTAGCAACACTTATGTACATATGGCATTGTGGTAACTAAAAAAATCTGGAAAAAGTCAAAGAGCCTCACAGGTGTTACAGGTTCAGAGCGCCTACCTGGTTTTGAAATAGCAGGTACACATGTTTCGAGTCCACTTGATCCAGATGTATTTTGGGAAACATTTTGCGGTCGTCGTTGGCCATGTAGAGCACCGTGGGACAGGTGGTGTGATAGTTCTTGTCCACAGCAAGCTGACAATGAAAATGTAGCTTTGTTATTTTTCTGACAGACTGAGCTGCTGTGTGTTATTTTTAGACAGAGGTAAGGGACTCCAGTCACATGACTTGACTCAAGTTGCAAATTAGAGGACTTGAGACTTGCTTGACTAACACTGATGAAAGACTCAACTTGACTTTGACTTGGTACTTATGACTTAAGTCTTGACTTAGACTTGAGTTGGTTGACTTGAAAGGACTTTTTCATTTAATATTTGTGTTTTTATTAGATATTGAGTTTTGTTTCTGAAACATGACGATGCATATTGCAGCAGGGGAGGATCCCTGGCTGGGATCTGTCCCTGCTCTACAAGAGCTCTGTCCTCCTGCACAGCTCCCGTCTGAGGAACAGCAGTGTGGACTTCATGGTGTCATTTTATTTGGTTCTGTCTGTGTGATACATGAGTTTTTTCAATAACTCATTCAGTATGGAACGTGTTTGTCAACCAGCGACACACTGTAAGCTGCGGGCTGTTTTGCACACACAGTCATGAGTGTAGAGAACAGTTACATGCTCATCAAGCTGTATATGCTCAGACGGTGAACTTTTTAGAGTTCGAGGAGAGCCTAAGAGTGTATTCGTGCGTGCGGTTGTTGTTTACAGCCACAAGCTGTGTGGTATCTTCCTCTCACACCTCTGTGGCTCAGTGAGTCATTTTGCCCCCTCCTGCTGTGCTTGCATTTTGAGACTTTTACAGAGCATGATTATCTTCCCTGTCTCTTACAGCAGCAGGTATGTTATGTGAGTGGAGTCTTTTACGCTGACTCTTACAAAGTCCTGCATTGAAAATGATACTTGAGTAAAAGTATGATCAGGGAAATGTGTTTAACGTATTAAAAGTAAAACTACTGTACTGAGAAAAGCGTCCCTTGTGACTGTTATACTATTATATGATGTCATTAGATGACTGACCATTAGCCAATTATTATTTTCAATATGGATTAATCTGCTGGTTATTTTCTCCAATAATCTAATGGTTATTTGCTTTGTAAAAATTATGAAAATAATTGGTGCCACAATTACTGAGAGCCCAAACTGACACCTTCGCAATGTTTGTTTTGTTGAACTAACAGTCCCAGCTTTAACATTCTTAACAATACATTACAATTATGAAAATAATTAAAAGCAAAAGCAGCAAAAAAAAAAAAATCCTCATATTTGTGAAACCGAAACCATGAAATGTTTTTGCATCAAATACTGACTTGACTTGCTCGATCTTCACCACAGTAACTTGAGACTTGAAGGTTAAGCCTTGAGACTTGTTTGTGACTTGCACATGAATGACTTACTCCCATCTCTGGTTTTACTGTAGGTGCAAGGCAAAGCTAAAGTGGAAAGAAGGGACTTTCAGGAATACCCCACTTACACTGGCATTTTTGAAACGTCAATGAGCAATGAGCCCCAGCCTATTTAATTCTACTGAAAACTGTTTTTGACTTCCCACCACTGAAATGATTCTGCCTGTGAAAACATTACGCTTCTTCTGCAAAGTAACCACAAACGCCTGCAACTTTTATAAATTGTAACGAGATTTGTGCTGATAAACAGCTACATTTCCTGCCACAATTTAAGTATGTGATGACTCATGGTGTTTTAAAAGGTGACACGAAGCTGGCCATTTTCAACCAAGAGCCGAAGACTCCAATAAGCTAGAGTATAGAGAAGAGTATAATCTAAAAATGCCCTCTGCACTTACAAAGCAAATAACAGAATTAAAAGTGCAACAGAAGCATTTCAGCATCTTACATGTTCGCCTTTTATTTAAAATATCTGTATCACATGACAAGAGTACGGAAGCACAACGTATTCACTGAATAAAAAAAAAATTAAAAAAAAGACAGTTTCTGGTAATTATGACATCCTGGTCTTGTAATTATGAAAAAAAGATCTCATAATAAGAGATGAGGATCTCACAGTCATTGCTAAACAGAAGATGAGACAGTGAACGATGGCACAATTGTAATTAATCTACTTTTACCTCCTTAGTATGAAGCATTTCACAACTTTGAAATGTGCACATTTCAAAGTCGTAATGTCAATAGCTTGCTCATATTGACCTCTTATGTGTCTTTGACATTCCCTCACAACTTTCACAGTTGTTGTGACATGAGACTGTTCAGTAAGACTGCCCTAAGCAAATCCCTTAGCATCATTATCAATGACCTGTTGCTTAAATATGCATGTTTCAAGGCTGTAATTTCAGTACTTGCTTATTGAGGAATATACTGACAACAAATCACTTGTCATGTGCCTTTGAAAATCCTCTCAGCTGGTAGTTTGTTAAAAAGCTCTTAGCAAATCTAACAAGGTTGTTGCAGGAGGTCAGAGACATGACATGTGGTGTGACATCAATACATTCATAAATAAGCAAGCTTTTGAAGGCACAACCTTGAAATGTTCATATTTAAGGCAATAAGTTACTGATAATTATGCCAAGACATTTGCTAAGGGCTTTTCCCACAAACTAAAAACTGTGAAAATTGTGACAGGATGTCACAGACACATGACATGTGATTTGACACCAACATATTCACAAATGATTGAGCTATTATAATCACATCACTGACATTTCCAAATGTAAGGGTATAGGTCAGTGATAAAGATGCTAAGAGATTTGGTTTTCCACAAACTACCAGCTGTGAGAGTTGTGAGAAGATTTTCAAAGGCAAATGACACGTGATGTGTTGTCAATTGACTTTTCAATGAGCAAGTATTGGTATTACAATCTTGAAATGTACATATTAAAGCAACAGGTCATTGATAATGATGCTAAGGGATTTGCTTAGGGCAGTCTCACAGTCTCATGTCACAACAGCTGTGAAAATTGTGAGGGAATGTCGAAGACACATCAGAGGTCACGTCAATACATTCATGAATGAGAAAGATATTGACATCACCTTGAAATGAGCATAATTAAGGAAATAGATCACTCACAACGATAATTTGCTGTATTTTTTAAATTATTTATTTCACAAACTCACAGATGTGAAATGTTTACAGGCTGTCACTCTCTGTTATGGCAGTGATTTGAAATTTCTATGTTGAAAAACAAAAAAAGTTACTGAATACTCTATCCTAATTTCTGATTATTTCAAGTTGACTAAAACTATGAAATATCTCCTATTAATTAGCATTCCAACATATCAAAAAAAAGGGGGAAACTGAAGCTTGATATGTAACTATTGAAAATAAGTCGTGAAAAACTGTGAATATCAAGTAGGCTATTAAATTAATTTTACCCCATAATTATGAGAAAAGGTTTCACACTGTTTTACACAGTGAACGCAACACACTTCAGCAACTGTCTAATCTTGCGTTTGGCAATGACTTCGAGATCCTGACCCCTTGTTCTTACGAGATTTTTTTTCTCCTAATTATGAGATTTTTTTCTCGTAATTATGAGATGAGATGTCAGTTTTTTTTAATTTGATGAATGCATTGAGCCTCCGTACAACAGCAGTTAGCTGGTGAAAAAAATTCTCGTTCACATCACTTTAAAGTTACTCTGTTTACTAATTATAACAAAGTATGTAACTGAATGATTGATCTTATTATATTTATATTCTTTTCAATAATGAATACAATAAATATTACTCAACTTTTTGTACACACCTTAATGAGCTGCCCATCTCCTGTCCCAATGAAGAAAACCATCCAGGCCTTCTGTGTCACAGCCAGCACAGAGGTCATGTTGTTCTGCCTGAAGAGAACTGCCTTCGGCTTCAGTATCTTTGGCTGAGAAACACAAACACATTGATCATTAGATTAAGATCCAACAGGTATTTATGGATTCCTGAAGGAGCCCTTAAGTATTTAGGAAACTTGAAATAGGTAAAGATCATCTAAAGCGAGGGTTGCAACATGAGGTGCTGGCATATGTATTACAACGTGTAAGCTAAAAAAAAAAAAAAAAAAAAAAAAAAAGATCATTGATGTGGGTACACATCCCATTCAATATTATTTCTGTTTACATGTAGTCTGTCCATCACATCCAATGACTAAAGCTACTGTACACCCAGCTACAGTGCTTACCTTAAAAAATGCTTTATTATAAGATTAAACTTGATTTGACCTGGATGCAATTCAAGAAAATTAAATTAATGTTGCTTAACAAATAATGCTACATAAACACAGAATTTGCTGTATTTTTTATGCCCACATAGTTGCCAACAACTATAATCACCACTGGTGTTCACAGCTAACATCTCATTAAGTACACATATAGGCTAACTAATGTGCTGATAATTAATTCATATCTATGTTGCTGATGTGTACAGAGACAGTAAGTGACATTTTAATTATTTGGTCGCCATTTCCAAAGCAGCCAACTGTACATGAGCCTCATAAACTGACCTCTCACCTTTTAAAGATATGAAACCTAGAAAGTACAGTTTTGCTCCAATCAAGCTTCAGTCAGCAAAACCTTCCTCTAATATGCTGTCACCAGCAGACAAGACTGCACTTTGAAGCATTTCCACAAACATCAGGTTACTTAAAAAAGTATTGCAGATTATATAGGAACTCCCCTGGAGAAAAAACTTTTTATAAGTTTCCTTGCATTATTTTTTTCTAGTTTCTTAGACCTTTGCTCATACATTTCAGGTAGAAACAACAACAACATGCCACAACCCACCGTCGTTCCTCTGTCAATGCTGCAGACAGTACAGAAGTCTGGATCTTTATCGGTGTCTCCGGTGAGATCCGGGCTGATGTCAAACAGCAGCAGCTCGGTGTTGGTTTCTCCTCCGTCCACACTGAACACGCCGCTCCAGAGCACCGGCGGCCCACCCGGGATCACCGCGGAGGCGATGAGTCTGCTGCCTGTACCATCATCAGAGACACGGAGAGTCGCGCCCCGCAGAGATCTGAGAGTCCGCGTTTTGCTTGTTTTGCCCTCGAGCCAAATGAGACGGATGGTGTTACTTTCTTGATATAAAGGGAGGTTGGAGAAAAGATAAATGATTGAACTGATCTGAAATCCATCCACAAACTCCACATTGCCATCCTGCCTGCGTTTGATTGTAGTGACAGAGAACTTGTCAGCCAAAGAGAATATATCTCCGTCCTGTTTGTTATTCGTATTATGAAGGACCACAGCTCCTGGTACTGGGGAGCAGCCGGTCGTTATGGGTTTGCCTTCATTTTGCTCTGTGGCACTCAGAATGTAAGTCTCGGTAATTGTCTCCTCCACATCCACCAGGAAGCCGACGGACGCGCTGCTGTGCCACGGGGATCCCACCTGGATGTGCTCCCTGTACTGTACGTTTGAAATATTCTTCAGGTCCAGCACCTCGCAGTAACCGCACTCGATCACACCGCAGCTGATCAAAGTGTCCTCCTGAACAAGCGGTAATAACAAGTTGATGCTGAAATTTGCGTTCCACTTGTCCTTCTCAGAAACCCGAGAAAACTCCGCATCGTTCGTCTGAAAACTCCCCTTTAAGACTCCTCTTTGGGTCAGACTGTGGACCAGAGTCAGGTCGTGTCTCAGCTGGTACAGCTTCTCCTCTGTAGCGATGTAAACGGTGTCATTGGCCACGGCCAAGTGACGGATGTCTCCATCAAAAGTGAAGCCTGCGTTCTCCTCCAGGCACCGACCCGGTTCTGCCCAGAGAATAAAAAGCAGACCAGGCAGCAGGATCATCTTCTTGCTGTGGTGGCAGCGAAACGCTCACACACTGACGGTCTTCATGGCACTGTGCTCTCCTCCACAGTGTCGTGCGTAAAAGCGCAGCGCGCGTCTGTTGAAAAGAGACGTGCTGAAAGTGGGAGGGAGGGAACTGACAGACATTTTAATTACTTCTGTGTAATGATTTGCGACCTGTTTTCACTCAGCTGAATGTGTCCCATCGTTACCATGTTTTCAAAAACAGCCAACAAAAGTTCAGTCTGTCCACATATTCTGTGTACGCAGTGATGAGTTCCAGGCGATGACCGCCGGATGAGAAAACGTTTGATGAACACACTTCAGTTCACATGATGATATCCACCTCATGAAGAGTCAAAAGCCGATTATTAATAAGGCTGCAGGGAGTTCTGATCGGCCCACTATGTAGTAGATCCGCATTTGAGTAGTTTGCATCGCGTATTTGATGCCCATCCAGCATCTACAGGTCGTTAAATATCCCCCGTTTTAGAAGAGTGACGACAGGCTACAGTATGACTGACGGTGGGTTACAGCATTAGGCATATCGCCTTTGAAACTACAATATTGCAACTGTCTGAATGTTCACACTACAGTACAGCAGAGAGGATGTCTAGTTATGTCTGGGTGACATCTAGTGTCACTTTTGGGAAGTTCTTCTTTGGTACTTGTTGAATTTCACAGGCCAAACAGGTGAAGATAATCATGTACCAATAGTATTAATTTAGGTGTAATTAGGATTTTCTATTAAATATTCCTTTAAATTATTTTTTTATGTGTAAGAGTGATATGCGTAGTCCATGTATTTATACTTTTTCATTGAAAACCTGCTACATATTGTGGAGAAAATGATTAAGCCAGGCTAAGTATGAAAACAACTACCGAATCATTCCAGAGGAGAGAGTAAAAGACACAAAAATGAAATTGAAAACAACAATTCATCATTATATAGGCCAGCCATTGCTCATAGGCCTGTTTGATTAAATTGCCAAAATTTGGCTTTGTTCCTACAATGGAACTTTGAGGTAAGACATGTTCTCAGAACGGACCTGATGACTCTGGTTTCTACGTTGTCTCCAGGTACATCATTTCACTCACGCAGAGTGCATTGAAAGGTTTCAGGCATTTCATACACACTGTCACCTCGTTGTCCCCGATACAGTGGGGGCCACGTCGGAGGAGTTCCTCAGCCTATAAAACACTTGCACATCGGCTGAGATGTTTTACACAGTTTTCTGACTACAATATAAATACATACACCACCTTCTAAAATGTTATCAGGCTTACTGGTTCTTCTAGGTCCTTAGAAGACAATTTGAAGGACTTTGTTTTCTTTTGAAACATGTCAGTGGCTTACTGCATAACCTGTAAATAAAGTGGGTTTTGAAAACTCAGTTGATATTATGGATAATTTTTATAATCCATGCAATATTTACTGTTGCACCAAACACTAATAAGATATCCCAGTACCTTTATCCACTCATCTCGGTCTTGTTCAGAGCCTAAAAAACAAAAAAGCAAGACAATGTATTAGTTAATGCACTTCCTGTACATGTATTGAATTTTGATAACAAAAAAAATATATATTCACAGACTGTAATATGTTGAGTAACTCAGAATAAAATGAAAGTCATCTACTTTCCAACTAAAACAGTTTCAACCAAGGCTGCACACACCATTTAATGTATATATCATATTAATATTATTCCTAAAAATAGGTCTTGTTTGCAGTTTGTGTCGACAGTCATGTTAAATGTATGTTTTTAAAGGTGGACCCCAGGAAGATTAGCTGTAGCGCACAGCTAATGTGGATCCTTACAAATAAACTAACGAATAATGTGTTGTCTATGAATACATTTGTTGTTCAAAAAATTCACAGGCAGACGACTTTATTGTCAATGAACATATAAAGAAGCACCAAAAGCAGCTCAGCTGGTATGTTAAGCTGGTATGTGGCATCTCGCAGTTAGGGCTCCAGATTGCAACCAAGTGAAACTTCTCCCACGTGCCAAGTGTACTATGGTGGCTGACACGAAAGGCCCTATGTTCGGTCTGTTTTGGGCTACTGTGGAACAACATGGCAGACTCCTTGGAAGAGGACCTGCTCAGTATGTAGATATAAATGTCCCAGTCTTCAAAATAATCTTGAGACCAGGGTATATACAAATTCCAACTGTATGATTTTCAGTAGCATAAAAAATACAGACGCCCATCCTTCCATTAAATTCAAACGAAGATGCCGTACTACAGATGTAGTGTATTTAGTGAACATCACTCGCCACCAGAAGTCGGTGGCTACTGGTGGAACAGGCAGCTGAGCTGAAATGGATGGCGACTGAGTGGTGGGGATAATGTTACAAGACTGAACAGCCAGCCAAACAGGGGACAACGGCATATTTCACATCTAACTTGGTGAATTAAGGTTTTCTTTCCAGTAAACCAGACAGAACGAAGCGGTTTTGGTGATGGTGAGGCAATTAAGCTAGTCTTAGTTCGGTGAAAGAGAGAAACTTGAATTCAGAAGTTGAACAGTTGCATTTACATAGCAATAAAATACAGCTCTGATAAAATCAGGATATGCTTTCAGATAAAAGTACATTTTAAGAGAAACTTGAAGGCAGACAGTGACACAGACAGCCTTATATCCTCAGACAGGTCATTCCACTGCTTCAGGGCCCTGGTTGCAAAAGCTCTGTCCCGTCCCCAATTTTCTTCATAGAGTCTACCCGCTACCAGTTTTAAAATTACTTCAGGGACTCTGAGACAACATTCAGCACTAAATAGACGGCTAACACACAGAATTATGTCGTTGTTAGACAGCACTGGTCTCTAAGTTAATGGTTCCCAACCTTTTTTCTTAAGGGACCCCTTTTCTATCATGGAGTAAATTGACGACTCCTGACTAAGTGACATATTTTATTGATAGTTCATATTATATTCAATGTATAATAACAGCAGCACAGAACAAATCAAATCAATGTATAGGAAACCCTGAGTTACTGTATGATGCATGTATCTGTGGTTGTCTGGTACAAGGGGCTTGGGATTTTTTCCCCCGACTTTCCAGATTTCTGCCAACCTCAGCTTTAAACAAACATTATAAAGTGTGTACATAAGTGAGCTTTAGGGGTGTTGGTAGGCTGAATTGTTACCTTGTTTTTATTATCTTCAACCTTTTTTGACCTATGCTAAGCTATGCTAAGCTAAGCTAAGCTAACCAGCTGCAGCTTCATCTTTAAAGGACAGGAAATAAGAGTGGTTTCAATCTTTTAAGATATCTTCTCCACGTTTTAGTGCCTCTTTTGCAAAAAAAAAAAAAAAGGGGGGGGGGTTACTGTATTCTTAAAAATGTATTAATGATCATATTTTGCATATCTTATAAAGATGCTTGTCAAGCCTCACACCAAACGAAGGAATCTTTTGCATTATAGGTCAGAAAAATGGATGGCACTGTTGAACCCTACATCTGACAAACATACTTCATGGCTTTATGTGCATGTGTGTGTGAGACTGACAAATGGCAGTCTCAAGACATGCAGGCAAAGTCCAGGCTGAACCAGGGTAAAGAGATTTCATTGCAGTAATCCAACAACAGGCCAACTGTGCCTAACAGCATTCAAAAACATGCACACACCAAGTGGCATTACATTCACAAGCTGACAAAGGCACTTAAATAGCATATACTGTACGGCTGTAAACCAGACACAGGTTTTCCAAACAATTACTACTCATACCCATTCCTTTACTGCAGCAAACTACTAAAACTAACTAGCCTGTCTATGGTGAGAGCCGCAGCAAAGGGGACTGGTAGCTCAAGAGTGTAGTAACAATTGTTGGACTGGTTACTTTTTGTGCACTAACAATTGCAGTTTTGCATTCCTTATGCAGCCTATATTAAATGTAGAAATATAAGAGTCAATATAGGCCTATTAAGCGAGTAGTATTGCGGTTTCGTATCATTATTTTAATTAAAACTAAAGCCTTAAATGAAAAGCCATCGTCACCTGAGTGTGATGCGTCACAGTCCACCTTCTGTCTGACCGCCACTCGCCTAAACTCCTCCGTCTCGCGGCTGCAGTTCACAGCCAAACTGCTCCTCTTCTTCAAGTCAAACATTGTTTCTAAGTAGCCTCGGTTCAAAGTTCAGCTAGCTGTTTGTCAAAAAACACGGTAAACTGACCTCGAGCGTCTGATATTCGCCATTTCATGCGCTCAATTAAGGCTACTTAATTACCTCCAGCTGTTTGACAAGCCCCGCCTCCCAGCGAAATCCCCACGCGCCCCCTGGAGACACCGACCAATCAGCTGCTAGAGTTTTGACAGTCTGTTAATTATTGTAATCTTTTCATAAACATGTGTTGCTGTGACAGTTTATGGAAATATTACTGTTTTTAATAGACTCCTCATTTTATTTCTTGACTCTGGTCAAGCCTGTAGAAATATCTTACTTTTTTTTGAGTAGCCTAGACTTCAAATCAGGCTCTTTAAATTTAAAGTTGATTTTTACCAACCATTTAGGTACTCACAGACCTCAATGACTAGGCCAAGAGCTGTGGAAAAGGAATAATGGCTTAATCCTTGATGAATAAAAACACAAAACTCTGACAAAAAGTAATAATTGACAGGAAAAAAAAATTAAATTAAATAAATACATGAACTTTACATAATCAATAAATAATCAAATTAATTTAATAAAGAAATAATAAATGTTATTATTTTTACTTCCTACTGCTTTATTTATTTATTTTTCTGTAGCTATATTTCTAGGCATAGCTCTCAGCAGTGATAATGATTATTATGATAATTAGCAGAGGTGGGAGTAAGTCACACATATGCAAGTCATAAGCAAGTCCCAAGTCACTGTAGTGAAAATCAAGTGAGTCAAGTCCTTGCTATAAGTTAAGCAAGTCAAGTTAATGTTGCTCAAGTCAATCAAGTCACAAGTCAAGTCATACACAAACTCATTAAGATGATACAACATAAACTGCACCCAGTGGTGGAATGTAACTAAACACATTTACTCAGATACTGTAAGTACAAATCTGAGTTTTGTCTTCTCATCCCACTGTCTCTCTCTACTCCACTACATTTATCAGCTTCAGTTACTAATTACCATGCAATATATTGTACTCAAAACATAGTGACACATATTAAATTTGACACTATCTGAATAATCATCAATGTCGTTTTTAATGCAAAAGCATTTCATGGCTCCAGCTTAATTATTTTATAATTTTTATGTAGAGGTTCGAACTGTTATTGTACTGTTACTGACATTATTAAGGTGTCACTGTGGGCTCTGGGTAAGTGTGACACTATCGCTCACTATTCCCAGAATTTTTACAAACCAAACAATCAGTCGATTAATGGAGAAAATAATCAGCAGATTAACCCATAATGAAAATAACCATTAGTTAATAGTTCAAAATCAGCTTCACCTCAACCAACTACAACAGTAAATACCAACTTTTACATTAATGCATGAGTCAGCATCATCTAATGACATCATATGTAGTAGCAGACTACAACAGCAACAGGAGGCATGTTTACTTTAACTTGTAATACTTTAAGTGCATTTTCCTGATTATACTTACTTTTAAGTAACAATTTAAATGCAGGGCTGACACATAGAGACAGACACCAATTCACACTCACATTCACACCTATGGCCAATTTAGAGTCACCAATTAACCTAACCTACATGTGTTTGGATTGTGGGAGGAAGCCGGAGTACCCAAAGAAAACCCATGCTGACATGGGGAGAACATGCAAACTCTGCAGAGTCCCCAAAGTCAAGTCAAGTCTTTCATCAGTGTTAGTCAAGCAAGTCTCAAGTCCTCAATGTCCTGGAGTTGGACTTGAGTCAAGGCATGTGACTTGAGTCCCTCGCCTTTAAAAGAGCTAAAACAATGACTCTAATCATCAAAAAAATAATAATAATCAGCAACCATTTTTCTATGTTATTGCAGTTTTTCAAGAAGAAATGCACTAATCCAATGTCAGTATTTTCTCTGCAAGCTGAGTATCTCTGAGTTTTGGCCTGTTGATTGGACACTTGAAGATCTGAAGATTTCACCATGCTCTGGGAAAATGTGGTCACCTTGCACCACCTTACATTATTTTCTTAGCAAAGCTGCATTTATTTAATGATCAGCTTTTGTTTTTGTCTCAGCCTTTCTTAACAGGCATGCTGTTTTCACACGCTTTGTGAAATGTACACAGTTGTGATATGGAAATGCAAAGACTTAGGCATCGAACACACAGATCACACCGATTAACAGAGCAACACTGCCCTCTGCAGGACATGAAATGTTCAGGGCTCAGACAGAGAATGCCTTTTGGTTTGCAGCTTATTAAAAATGGACATGTGTGATTTCCTGTTGTAAGTGGGTGGCGCTATACAAATAATGAAATATTGACACGTAGGTCTGTTTAGGCCTGATAACTCATACAGCATGTGAAATTTGCCATTTTGGGACACTCATTAACCATGTTTGGGCCCCATTAACAATAATAATAATAATAATAATAAGAAATGTCATAGTTTAAATATAAATGGGCATCTGTTTAGTGTAAGACAAATATATATTTTACATAAAAGGAAGTAATTTCCAAAACAGTGAAAAAATATGGACAGGACACCATGTCAAGCTCAGCTCATGTCCCAGCTACATCAGCTGATCTCAAACAGCCCAGTCAACTGATGGATCAGCTGACTGATGAAAGGAAGTCAGCTGGAGGGGAATCAGAAAGCTGGGAGTGCAAGAATTCAGTTTTAAAAAACGCATTAGACATTGGTGAAGGAAACTGTTCCGATATCTGACAGAAACTGGACTGATAAAGAGAAATTAGGTGGTTTTTTTTTTGCCCTCTTTGCAGGCAGAGAGGCCCCAGAACAGAGCCATATCACCAAATATAACACTGCAAATGATATAAAGTTTTCTTTGACTATAGTGGTCCTGACTGAACTGCTATTTTCATTATTAATTAATCTACTAATTATGTTTTCAATCAGTAAATCAATCATTTAGTCTATTTACTCAAAGAATAGTGGAAAAAGTGCCCATCAAAAATGATCTGAGATACAGTGTTATATTTTCAAATTGCTTATTTTTGTTTTGTCTGGTAAAAACAAACAAACAAACAAAAACAAATGATTGTTTTTAGTTTATGACAAAGAGGCAAGTTGATGCATTTGTGAACCTACATGTAGAACTAGTTTGGCATTTTTGCTTGAAAAATTACTAAAATGAATCAAAAAAAAAAAAAATCACAATACGTGAAATATACACAACCAACTGGTATTGCATAAAAAAAAAAAAAATAGAAAAAATAAAATAAAGTTTAAAGTTTAACGTGTCCTTGGGAGTCATGGTGATGAGGAATGACATCTTGAGCCCAACATATAAAAGCAAAGGCCACAATTTCAATTGTCACTGTGCACCTGAACATTGACCTGAGAAGTTGCAGTGTTGGAAAATGACTCTCCAACTGAGAAAGCTCATGCTGAATACATGAAACAACCCGTGAATCGTAAAAATCTTCAGGGAGAAGGTGAAGTGTTTCAGATTTCTTTGAAAGCTACAGCATGTTTTTTTTGTCAGGTCAGGATGATCTTTGACATCAAACATTAGCATGTACAGAAACTTGATCAAAGTCTGGCATGAGGAGTCAGGGAATGTCATCTATGCCACATATGGATGTTTTTTTTTTGTTCTTTTTTTTCATGAATATTTCATAAAACAAAACCAAAGATATCAGGGGCTTTAAAGCAATGTAACTTATGTGACAATTACTTGACACACATTCATCCAAAATGTTCATGTCTTGTTTTTTGTGTTCTTGATTAAAGAGATTTAAATGTTTATCTGTAACCTGCTGACAGACGTAGGACCAAGTCACTGTTTTGTAAGTCACAAGTCTCAAATCCTTGCACTCAAGTCCCGAGTTAAGTTCCAAATCAAGACAGGCAAGTATCAAATCAAGTCCCAAATTAATACAGGCAAGTCCTGAGTCAAGTCTCAAATCAAGAAAGGCAAGTCCTGAGTCAAGTTCCAAGCCAAGATGAGCAAGTCCTGAATCAAGTCCCAAATCAAGACAGCCAAGTCCAGAATCAAGTCCCAAATTAATAAAGGCAAGTCCTTAGTCAAGTCTCAAATCAAGAAAGGCAAGGCCTGAGTCAAGTCCCAAATCAAGAAAGGCAAGTCTCAAATCCAGTCCCAAATCAAGACAGCCAAGTCCCGAATCAAGTCCCAAATTAATAAAGGCAAGTCCTTAGTTAAGTCTCAAATCAAGAAAGGCAAGGCCTGAGTCAAGTTCCAAGTCAAGAAAAGCAAGTCTTGAGTCAAGTCCAAAATCAAGAAAGGCAAATCCTGAGTTAAGTCTCAAATCAAGACAGGCAAGTCCCAAATCAAGTCCAAAATTAATACAGGCATGTCCTGACTCAAGTTCCAGCTCAAGACAGGCAAGTCCTAAGTCAAATTCCAAGTCAGAATGAGCAAGTCCTGAATCAAGTCCCAATCAAGACAGACAAGTCCCGAGTCAAGTTCCAAGTGGTAGTGTTGGATGAGACGATATGTGCATGATAGCTTGCACCAGGGCCCGTCAAAAAAAAAAGACAAAAAGAAGGAAATCAGGCCCAAACTACTTATCTTTTTTTTAAATGAAATAAATTAAAGAATAAAGAATACTGCTAGGATGAATAAAAGCACTAATTTCATGTTATATTGTACCAGTCTTGCATTTATTGACATCATTTGTGCTGAGTCATTCCACTAATCAAACCCAGATGGCCTTTTTCTTTTTTCTTTAAACCCCACCCCTCTGTAACTGCCTTGGACATAACAGACTGCCCTCTCTCTCTGAGTGCGGTGCTGTAGGAGTCTGCTTGCACTGTCGGCTGCCTGTTGATTTATCCTGCAGAAACAGTAACAAAAGATCCAACATGATACCTTCAGTTACACTCAACAACGGCGCAAAGATGCCCATTGTGGGTTTGGGAACGTGGAGGGTAAGGCTGAACATTTTCTAACAAACTTCTAACAGATAATGTTTAGAAAACAGATGGAGGCATGGACTTGACACATAGTCTCTGACACTTTTCTCTCAGTAACTATTACATTCCAGGGGTTCTATGGTCTGGGATAATCGGGGGGAAAACAAACATTTTACTGTGCACAAACCTCTGGTTGAACACATTTGGTGGTTTATGGAATGCCTTTATTGTCATTGCACATTATACAGTTCAATTTTCTGTGCAGCTACTGTAACAGTACATTCCACATATGCACGCATGCTGACACCCACACATACACACACCAATCATACAGATAAAGTACTAGTGATACCAGCAAGGACAGCATGCCCTTTACATTCATTTCTTATCATTTTATATTTTCTAGTCCCTCTATAATACGAGGCCAGACACAAAAGACTGTAACTGCCACAGCTGTCACTAACATGTATTTTACAAAGTATTATTGATGCTTATCTGTATCTGCAATTCCATTGTTTTTGTGTCACCCTACCTCTGTAGGCAGACCCAGAAAAGGTCACTGAGGCTGTTAAGGTGGCCATAAGTGCTGGTTATAGGCACATTGATGGTGCTTATGTGTACCAGAATGAAAAAGAAGTTGGAGCTGGGATTCACGCCATGATTGACCAAGGAGTGGTAAAGCGGGAGGATCTATTCATTGTTAGTAAGGTACAGTATTACAGCAGAAGGCAGTAAACACACAGAGGCTTTTAAATACTGTGAATCTTGATCTTTTAGTGCATTGGGTTTTATTCTTCGTCAGCTGGTTCAGGGAACGATAAGATTATAAAACACCAGGGGCATAGAATGTTTGTGAATACAGTATAAGGTCTAACTTGTGCGTAGACATGAAAACATGTTGAAATTCTTGTTAGCCAGGGTCTTTTCCCTTGTTACATTGACATTTTCTTCACTACTCTTCAATGTGACCCACATGCTGAAATCACACTTGCAGGTACAGTATATTTTTTGTTTGTTATAGTTGTGGTGCACCTTCCATCTTCCATCTCTGGTGAGAGGAGCCTGTGAGAAGACGCTTAGTGACCTGAAACTGGATTACTTGGACCTTTACCTCATACATTTCCCTATGGGAGCCAAGGTTTGGATTCCACTGTTGTGTACTGGCCATAGAAAACAAAATCCCGTCTGTTAGTAAAACCATTATCATCAAGTATTCTGGTCAAGCTCAACCTTAAGCATGTTTCTCCACTACATTGGTCTACGCATCCCAGAGAACTATGCAACCATCAACGTTTTGCTTTCCTAATTTATTCCCTGCTTAATAGGGTCCAACTTCATGTTTCACTTTTTCTTAACCAAGGCAGCCAGGGGATGAGTTGTTTCCACTTGATGAGAATAACCACCTCATTTCTGATGGCAGCAACATTTTGGACACCTGGGAGGTAATTTAAGAGACTCAGTGCTCTTACATATATTAAGCGAGGACTGACACACTGATACTACAGACAAAGAAATATTTTGCAAAACAAGGTGCATCAGTAACAATTATGTGTAATTTGTCTCAAAAGGCTATGGAAAAGCTGGTGGATGCTGGATTGGTCAAGGCTATCGGCATCTCCAACTTCAACAAAGACCAGATTGAAGCCATTCTCAACAAGCCAGGCCTCAAGTACAAGCCTGCCAACCACCAGGTACACTAAACACCTGTATACCTAAGAGGTAACACATTGGAAACTATAGGGACCAGGTGTTGTTTAAACTGACACAGACTTTTTAGACATAACATGTTTGAGTCAAGACTACTTAGCAGCAAGAAAACAGATACATCTTGAAAGTGCTATTCTTAAAGGGCAAGGAGCCACCAACCTGGTACAAAACCAGGTTTTCTGTGGTTCCCTAAAAAGTCTTCAAAGGCATTTACTGTAAAACACTAATTAAAACTCTAGTCCAAGTTAAACACGTAGTCCCTTTTACTCGCCCGGTATGGCTACACAATTTAAAAAATAAAACCCTGTCTTAATTATATACCTGTTTTGGTTGCCAAGCAGTTCATCTTTTTTGAGGTTTGTTGGATGCGTAAAATCAGACTGTTGACTACCCACTTGAGCTAACATTAGCTAGCTGTTTAGATCATACCTACAAATATAAATGTTTAAATGTTAGCTCAGTTCAGTTTATTTTACTGAAACCATGAGAACCAGAAAAGACTGAAATTCTGGGTGTGATGATGTCATTGTTTACCAAATCTTGGGTTTTACATGTCCACACAGATACACGGTAACTCGAGTTTTAAAAAATCTTACCCTAGAAGAAAAAAAAAAAGTCTCTTTGTTCTCTCTCTTTGTTTTGGTGATCTGAAACTTCTTTTTTTTACATGTGGACGAGAGGCCAAAACAAAGAGGAAAGTATCTGCTTACAAAAATATCTGTAGACATATAGATAGGGCCTTTAAATCTACCTTGCCTTATGCTGTGGGAACCCTTAGAACAAGACTTTCATTCTGCACACAATGCAGTAAGAAGAAAGTGAAAGCTAAAGCATTCGAGTGTTCCACCAGATTGAGTGCCACCCGTACCTGACCCAGGGGAAGCTGATCAACTACTGCCACTCAAAGGGCATCTCAGTGACAGCTTACAGCCCCCTGGGTTCCCCTGACAGACCCTGGTAAGTGGCAATGTCACCTTATATACACAGCTCTCACAAAACAACAATATTAAGCGTCACACTTTTTTTTCTGTTCTTATTTACAAAAGGGTGACATCTGATGATCCCTCGCTGCTGGAGGAACCTAAGATCAAGGCTATTGCTGACAAGTACAACAAGACTCCAGCACAGGTAAGAAAGAAAAAAGTTAATCTTTCCCTTTTTCTTGGAGAAATAAAGCCATAAATAATTTTGTATTATAAGGGATTGGGTCAGTATATCAGGTCCTGCTTTTAACTGGTTAAAATACCATTTGTCCATCAGAACTTACTTAGTAACACCTGGCAGCTTCTCATCCTTCTTGGATCACATTACTTGTGGAGTGCTAGGTTCTATTTTGGGTCCAGTTCTCTTTTCACTCTACATGCTTCCATTGGGTCACACACTGCAAAACCATAACGTGTCTTATCTCTGTTATGCCGATGACACCCAGCTGTACATATCCTTCATTCCTAATGATTGCAATAGCCATACTCGCCTCGATTATTGCCTAAATAATATCAGAGAGAGGATGCGTCAAAAGAGAGGTTTTACTAATAAGTCCACACCATGCAACTGAAGTCCTAAAACACCAGCTGGGTTCCCTATCTCTCTGTGACACAAACTTAGGAGTCATATTTGTCTCAAACCTCACCTTTTAAAAGCAGGTCAAGACAGTAGTTCAAGCTTGTTTTTTTTACAATTTTTTTTAGGGTGGCATTTCCATAGGGTCGAAGATGTTAAGTGTCTGTATATGAATACAAGTGTTTTTGTGCATATGTCTGCTAAAGCTTGTGCACAGAGCATGTGTGCATATGGGCATATTTATATACGTGCCTTTTTGTGTGGATGCATGTACATATTTATACATATTTTTGTATATTTATTTGTTTTTAATCACTTTGTTTTACCCCTTTATCATTTGCAGATACCTCATTGCTGGTACTCTTGCTTAATTTAACTGCCTTTATTGCCTTGTGTAGCACTTTGCAGCGTCTGTTTTGAAAAGTGCTATATAAATAGTTATTATTAATTGTTGAGTGGTTGAGTTTTTGGTAAGAAAACAGTCATAATGAACTTTAACATATATTTCATTCTCATAACTGTGAAAGCGCAATATGTACAGTCAGTGGGTGCACACCAGTATGACAGGAAACTCCTCAAAATGGACACAACTGCTTTGTTTAAAATTGTGTAATGTTTCATTGCAAAAGTTATCCAACAGAATACAGCAAGGAGAAAGCTGTCACATGGTAGAGGGAAAGGTATGTTACACAACTCTACCCGTGGGAAATTAAACCGCACAGTAACTTGTGGTGATCCACCGAAATGTGGTCATGCAAAGATGTTCAGGAAGATGCCTGAACAATGCTGTTTTCCCACCAGGTTCTCATCAGGTTCCACATCCAGAGGAACGTAATTGTCGTAGCCAAGTCAGCAACACCCCATCGGATCAAGGAAAATTTCCAGGTATACTATTATTATTATTACTTAAGGCTGTCCTACTAATCTAGTGTATTTATACAGGTCCAGTTTCAGATCTTGATTTCGGAAAAATAAGCTGAGGTTCAGTCAAATGCTAACATCTTTTTTGTTAGAGAAACTTAAGTTTCGGAAAATATTCAGCTTATGTGCATCATACTTTTGTCATGCCATTTGTTATTTTTTCGTTTTCTTTCAGTTGTTTGACTTTGAGTTGAGTGAAGATGATATGAAGACCATGCTGACAGGCTTCACAGAGAGGAGAGCATTCTCAATGCAATGGTGGGTAGACAGGGAGACGAACACAGCGATACTACAATAACAGGCATAAGCATATCTAAGGGAGAGTTCTTTTTGAAGGGGGCAAAAAATGGGAGACATCTCGTTTAATTTTTTTAAGCACTGGGGAGGGACCTATGCTTTTTGTTTTGGCTTAGGGGAGGGGCAAACAAATTTAAATGGTTGTATTCTGAATTTTTTTTTTTACCACCAATTTTTAAAGAAAACATGCCCTCCAAACCCGCGGGCCATGTTTTTGGCAAAATCAGCAAATTTACACCATATATCCAGAAAATTTAGCCAGAAACTGAAAAACAGAAATTATCGTTGGAATTTAAAATTTCATCGTTGGGCACATAATGTGCAACGAAAAGGCAAAACATAACCAAATTTCATCAAATCACTTTAATCTATATCTCATATAAAAAACTGGCCAGAAATAAACAGTTTGTACTAACTAACCAGCATTTATGACAAGAGTGAGCTCTAGGATATCTTCTTAAACTTTCACATTGAACTTTAAACATCAAAGTGTAAGTTTTAAAACTCCAGTAACTAGTTTATGGTGGAGGGAGGGTCATGCATTTTTCGCCAGTCACACAGGAAGGCTCAAGGAAAAATATTTGTAGCTTTGTTGAGGGTTGGAAAAAAAGTCTCCCTCCTTGTCTGGTAAGTAAAGAACAGTCCCTAAATGAATTCTTGTAGGCCACAGACCAGGTACCGGACTTGTTATCCTTAGCATCAAACCTCAAGTAATGTGTGTTCCTCTTCTTTTCTTTACAGGGGCTCAACACACAAAGACTTTCCTCTGAATACTGAATATTAGCTCATCGGAACATGCTGCACCATTTCTGCCACAAAATGATTCAGTTTTCTTTTAATAAAAATTTCACACTGTCTTATCAAACTTCTCCCTGTCCAATGTATAATTGATTTATTATGTTACTAAGCTTGTACTGGACCAAATTTCACATAATACTCACAACTGAAATGATAAATTCAATGAATTTACTGGTTATATAGAATAAAAGTAAAATGCATACATTCTGTTTCATTGGGATACAGTGGTTGCAGAGATTGAACATTATCACTATGAATGCTTTGTAGGTACTGAGGTAGACTGCATGTTGTGACAAAGTAATACAAAAAAGGAGATTAGTGATCCAGTGCATCAAAGTTAATGTATAAGAGTACGCAGTAAAACAATTCTGGCAGAACCAATCTGGTACATTTAAGTGGTGTGATGTAATGGAGTAATAATGCCCACGTGAGCTTCTCTGGAGATACTAATTATATATTTACAAGAGATGCTCACAGTGACTCTGTCATCTAAGGAACCTTAGTGGCCTCGGTGTTAGAAAGCAGATTTTACAGATTTTTACAAAACTACGGTTGAGAGTGTTTTAACTTTTCACCTTCCTGTCTGGTACGGTCATTATATGTACATTGTTGGGATTCACTGGACCACAGATGATTTGTCATTTGTTAAAATCTCAACTGGACATGTGAAGGCTTCTCCCCCTGAGATGAAAGACCTCATATTCTTTGTTCTTAAACAAAGAAGTTACCTGACACCCATCTCAGCAGGAGGCCAACCTCACACCTCTTTGAGAGACAAGTCTCAAAAGTGATTGGTCAGTACTGTTACAGTGCCATGTGACTCTGTGATGTCATCAGACACACTGTAGGAGTTCTCCTCCATTCACTACAGTCTCTCTCTTAGCTCTTGGGTGGTAAGCCGCTCACACCTCTTCCCTTCTGGGCCCTGGACCAGCCCAGAGGTGCTCTTCGTCCTGAACCATCAAGGACTTTTGTTCCCTTTTCTCCTAAGACTCTCATGCCCTTGCTCAAGGCAGGCGCATAGCTTCTACCAGAGAGGTTAGAAGGGCAAACACAAGGTTTGCACTTAACTTCCCAGCAATAAGGAGAATCAAGTTGAGTTAGCACCCCAACGTCTAACTCTGCAAGGACCCCGAGCGATCAGCGGATCTGCACCTTTGGAACAAAGACACAACAAAGACCGTTTCTAGAGCCACAGCTCTTTCCAGCCTTCTTCACCGGCTAACAAGGACAGCATGCATCAAACCAACTCTTCCCTCAATCCATTCAGGATTTGGTAATGTAACAACTGGGCATAGCTTTATCACAGCTGTACAGGCTAAGCAAGACTGTTTAACTTGTTGTTTGTGATATAATGCTGCTAACTGAGTTATTGTTGTGATTGTCTGCAATTAGGTTATTGATTAGTTGGTCTTACCAAGCAAAGTCATGTTTAGTTTGCTAATGCTGTTCACAGACAACATCTTGCATGTAACTAAACATCTTCTGCACTAATCCAGACCCCTTTGCAACAAATCGCATTCACATAGACTCACTTGCAAATAGGCTTTCAACAGAGCTACACCCAAGCAGGCAGCTCAAACTTCCTGCTTCTTTTCTTTTGTCTTTGCCCCGACCACACGGTCAGACAAACACCTCCCCCGATCTGAAGCTAGCTCTGATCCGGCCATCTTGTAGTTTTCTGTTGTCAGCCATCTTGTTTTGTAGGCCAAACAGCCCTTTGATTACCACACCCACCTTTGTCTTTCTCTCTCTCTCGCACACACACACAGACACACACCTACACACGTATACACACACACACACAGGCTTGTATATAGTTAGTTAGGATTTGTGTGTTTGGTTTTGCTTTGCTTTATGAATAAATATATTTTTGGAATCGTACCTGCTGTCTGTTTAATGTTGTACAACAGTGAATGAATAGTTAATCTCTGCTACGCCAAGAACTCCGAAATCCTTCAGGCTTTATTATTAATTTGGTTATGGTTATTAATTTAATTATTAATCAATTTCCCAAATTAATAGTTTAGTGAACTTTATGAGACTGATATCATTAACTGGCTATCATTTTTCCCTTTTCGGGAATGGTGCCCCACGAGGTGATTTAATGTTAATTAAGTCACGTTATTCAACATAATTAATAATTATTACTAATAATTATTAATCATTTCTGATAGCCAATTTAATACTTAAATTGTAGATTCCCTACACTAATGGTGCCACCGTACAAAGCCTATAAGTGTGGATTTCCTACATTTTGGCACCCCTTGATGAGGCCTAGTATTACAACTCACAACAACATCTAAGAATAAACTCTCTTGGATTGTGACAATGGCAGGTAAAATAGTTGGCAAGCCACAAAAGCCCTTTTATTAAGCTGTCTCTTGTGTCTGGTGAGCCACAGACAACACAACATAATAGGGTATGTGACTGAACTTTAGGAAAAAAAAAGCCTTTATTGTCATTGTACTGTATTAAAAAAATAGGAGCACTGCTCCACTTTGGTGCATAGCAATCAAACACACACCCGCACACACTAATAACAAGATAAATAATATAAGTGTTTAAAAACAAGGCGAGTGTACTGAAGGAAATAAATAACACTATGAAACTGTTTTGCTCATGGTTAAGTAAAAGAAATATATATTATTAATACAACATAGCACATATGGGGTGCCGTTTGTAAAGAGGCTCACAGTGAAATTAACAGCAACATTTTGCCACATTTAGCTTCAAACGACCAAAATCTTGACGATTGCTCCTTCTCTGAGAATTTGAGAGAATTTGGCTTTCCCCTGCCTGGCTTAACAATGCTGTCTATGGCTATGTGTAAATCTGTCCCAAAACCACCCTAAACGTTCGTTTTCAAAGCCATGAAACTCACTGAGTGGTCAGTGGTGTTTGTCGATGTTCCGACATAAAAATTGTAGCCAAATTATCTCAAAGAAGGAGCAATCGTCAAGATTTTGGTCTTAACCACTCTATTTCATCATAAACAACCCAGGAATGGGGCTCAAAGTGCAAAATACTGGATTTCTCCTTTAAGTGACCTGATGAAGGTCTGATGACAGAATTTACTTAATCAGGCTAACTTTAGTGCAAGTAATAGGACAGTGTGCAGGGATTCACTGACACGGTTTAATTTTTAGGCTGCAGTGCTGTCTTGATTGTCCTGATCCTTGTTTAGTGCTGACATGTAAGGTTTAACATTATATCTTTAACTTGCAATTATATGACAATGTGTCTCAGTAATGAGCAATGAGTAATGCACTGCTTTTTGGAGCAATGACCCCAACACTGCCTTTGGCACACGAGGCCAAGCATTCATCTGTCACAAAGCCACTAATTCCTTAACTACAAACTAAAATGGAGCACTATATGTCACAGTATATTAATTTTGGCTGCATATGTATGCGTGTGTGTGCAAATCTTAATGTTATGTAGACACACTGAAGGCTACAGCAGGCTACTCATTCATTCCCTAAGTCTCACTATGAGGATACTGCCCCCTAGTGGTAACTAAGAGGCACAAACCTTTACTTAGCCTGAGTGGTCTCTTTACTGCTGTATAATAAACTTGCACCAAATTGTTTTATTTTCTCTCACAGCACTTTATTTTGATGCTTCACAAAAAAAGCTCACATGGGAAGTGAAAGGAACTATTTCATAACAGGGTTAATACACATGATGAAAAAGTGCTATTTGTGACTCACGAGTAATAACAGGAAGTGATTATCTGCATTGAATATGGCACATATTGAGGTTCTTCAGTAACTTATGATGCCACACTGACCACAAAGTAAACAAGTAGAATTTACCCTACACCAGGTGTCAGTGAGAAAGTACAGGCTGACAGAACAGAAAATGACAATGTAACTAAAAGATGCTAATACTCATCTACACTAGTGCAAAACCCATACTTACATTGGCCCAAATTTGTATTAAATGAGCATCTAAAGTTTGGTATATATGAGTCTTAGGAGTGTGCGTACATCAGTGTTTCTCCTAAATGTCACATGAAAATAAAAACCTACTGCAAGGCCACACTTATTTTGTAAACTGCTCCAAAGAACCGGAAAGCGAGCAGCCTAGAGGATAGAGAAGCAAACTCCGGCACCACTGTAAACTTGTGGAATAAGCATTTCTCATTTCAGAATTCAGTGTTGAATGGATAGTCCTTGTGCTTTGTGCTCCTACAGGGAAGAAAAAAGGAAAGGAAAATGTAAAAAGGTTACCCGACACTACCCCTTTTTCAGAGAGTTACAAGAAGAAAAAACACAATGATTTATGACCTCACCATTGCATAGGACAGGCTCTCCAGTTCCTGTTGAATCCTAAAATGGTCTTCACTTCCTCCTCACTTAGTTCAAAGTCAAACACCTGCAGCCAAAACAGTATGTAAGTGAGGCACACTGAGGGCTTATCCTGGAAAATATCTCAACAATTTCTGAGCTAATTACCTGGAAATTCTCCTGAATGCGCTGAGGTGTGATCGACTTGGGGATCACAATCATGTTCCTCTGGATTTGGAGGCGAATGAGGACCTGGCAGGGAGGGAGAAAGGATATTATGTGAATGGGTTCATAACAGTGAGGGCCATGTGCACATTCTTCTTTAGGAGAAAATTGTGTGTGAACAAAAACTATTAAGGAGACAGTTCACCCCAAAATCAACAATACATCTTTCTTAGCTGTAGTTCCATGTATCAATCTAGATTGTTTTGGTGTGAGCTGAGTGTTGGGAGATATCGGCTGTAGAGATGTCTGCCTTCTCACCAATATAATGCATCTAGATGGCCTTATTATTTAATATAATCCACAGACCTTGTTGTGAGCAGTTTCATGTAGGAACTATTTTCTCTCTACTGAAGCACACCCACTCACTGTATCACCACATAAAAGGAACTGTGTATCTCCTCATGAAAAAGAGGCTTGTGACAGTTTGAGCTGTAAACATTAATAGTGTCCTCCTCAGCTGAGCTGTAACGTTAGCTAGCTCAGTGGTGCTACGTGATACAGTGGTGGGTGTACTTCGGTAGAAAGAAAATAGTTTCTACATCAAACTACTAACAATGAAGTCTGTGGACTGTCTTGAGGAACTGGGTCATGATTTCTGGAAAGAGACATTGCTGCATGTTTTTCAACTGCAACTGCATACCAAGTGCCATCTAGTTCCATTATATTGAAGAGAAGGCAGACATCTCTACGGCTGATATTTCCAACACTCTGCAGCTCACACCAAAACAATCTAGACTGATAAATAGCGCTGCAGACAAGAGGAAAAATACGTGCCTTTGATTTTGGGGTGAACTGTCCCTTTAAAGCTTTACTTGGTTCAGTTTCATTCTTTAATTGTTAGAACCAGTGCTGTACCTGAGCAGGTGTCTTCTTGTGCTTCTCGGCAATGGCTTTAATGTTCGGATCCTCCAGCAGTGAGGGGTCTTCAGGACTAGCCCTGCAATTTAAATAATTCCTCCAGTATTGTCTACAGGAGTCACACACAGGTTTCTACAGTAGCCCAGAAAGGACAAAACAAACACTGCAAATAAACTCCTTAACATCCGGATGTTAAGTTATCAAAGGAAAAAGATAAGCACATATTAATAGGTGCTAGGCTGGCTGCCATCTCTGACATGCCAAACAGTGTTGCAGAAACACAAATTTTTATTATTAAACTGCTTTATTCTAGGTCTGTTTGATTTGGAGAAGAGACAACTGCAGATCATTCAGCTCCTGGTAAAAACCTCCAGCACAATGAACACTCATCAGGAGACTTTTCATCTGGTTATAATCTGCAGTTGTCACTGTAAGATGCCATTAAACCTCCCTAAATCTCACACACTGTCCCTTTAATGTCTAAATCAGGCTAAAATATGCCACACAGACAAATTACATAAACAAAGAGGAACAACAGTCACATGTTGAAACTAACCAAGGGGATAATGACATAATACTGAATCAGCATTCAAGCAAGTGTGACCTATTTTGTAGCAGTCTGTCTTGTGTAACTTTGACACAACTGACCAGGGTCTGTTAGGGGAGCCCAGGGGGCTGTAGGCTGTCACTGTGATGCCCTTAGATTGGCAGTAGTTGATCAGCTTCTCCTGGGTCAGGTACGGGTGGCACTCAAACTGGTGGAAAAAAACACAAGTCAACTTTATACTTTGTTCATGTAACTGAGTTGCATACACACATGGTTTTACAGTGGCACCAAACTGAGCTTCTATTGTGGTCAATGTATTGTCTCGTTGAAAAGGGCACACTGACAATATTTATTTCAAAAAAGCATCCGGTGTGTAGGATACGGGGGATATGATGGCAAAAATGGAATGTAATAAAATAAGTGTGTTTTCTTAAGTGTATAATCACTTGAAAGAAATGTTGTGTTTTTGTTAACTTAGAATGAGCTGTTTTAATTTCCCTATTTAAGCTACACTATTTAATTTACTCTAATATATCACTTGCTGTTATGTATAGAGTTTTTGCAACGCACGGTTAAAGCCTTCTGTCTTATTCAATGTGGCAGTACTTTGTTTTGTGTTTGGTGACAAAGGGCAGAGGGAGAATGGTGCTATAATCAAATACACAACAAGACCAGACAAAACAAGACATTGATGGTGAAGGATGGCTCTGAAAAACAGCAAAAATATAAGGTCACCACAGCTAATTGGTCCAGCCTGAGGGGAAACTGCTGTGGCCCATTATAGATAAACAAGACATTTATTTCTTAAACCTGATAGGAGGAGACAGATGACTCCATTATGCCTCCTTGCCCTTTAACAACAACGATCTGGACACGTATCTGTTTTCTTGCTTAGTTGCCTCAACTCAAACATGTTTAAACAGCAACTGGTCCCTTCTCCTCAGGTGAAATGTGTCTTAGGTATTTCAAGTGTCTCGGTGTACCTGGTTGTTGGCAGGCTTGTATTTGAGGCCTGGCTTGTTGAGAATGGCTTCAATCTGGTCTTTGTTGAAGTTGGAGACACCGATAGCTTTGACCAGACCGACATCGACCAGCTCTTCCATCCCCTGTGAAAATTGACCATAATAAAACACCCTTGGATGAGTTTTGGATTAGAGACTTTAGCTTAACCTATCTGTGCCCCTTAAAAAAAAACTTGCTTTTAAGGGGTAGTCAACCCCTCATTGATCTCAACTTTTGTGCCATCACATTTTAAGCTTACACTAAATCTGTCTAAATACCCAGCTAAGATCCAACTCTGGCAACTTTAAGTGTATTTTAAAGCTCCCCTTTCTTCCCGACTTTCTCAAAAATGTTGCTCATAAGCAATTACCACATGACATGAAGACATGTTTTACCTGTGAAAATCTGACATCTGATACAAGCGAGTGCTTTGTCTGTTTAGCTCACCTCCCATGTCTCCAGGAAGCTAGTATCATCACCGATTGTCTCTCCTGTGCTGTCACAAGGAAAATTGTCATCGCCAGCCTGTAACATGACAAAGGGAATAATAGCCTACAGGTTTACACATTACAATATGGAAGCTGTGCTAACAGATTACACCTGAAACCCTAAGCACACAGAGAACATACACATTATCAGGCAAACATTACTGACAAGACAAATAGTGTTCCTACCTTGAAACCCATGGGCCAGTGAATTAGATAAAGATCTAGGTAGTCCAGTTTAAGATCACTGAGAGTCTTCTCACAGGCTTGCCTCACCATGGACTTCTTATGGAAAGTACACCACAGCTATAAATGAAAGGAAAGTCAATGAACCAGCATGTTCAGGAATCTAAATGTTTACATACAGTAAATAAACAGTTGTGGAGGAAATAATAATAACAATAATAATAATATAGACATGCTTATGTGCATTATGCACCCACAACCCACCTTGCTAACAATGAAAAGATCCTCTCGCTTAACCACGCCATCCTTGATCATGGCCTGAACACCCTCTCCCACCTCTGTCTCATTCAGGTAGATGTACGCTCCATCAATGTGTCTATAACCTGCTGCGATGGCTGCTTTCACTGCCTCTGTGACCTTGCCAGGGGGAGACTGGAACAGACAGGGATGATATACAAAGATAACTGCTATAAACTAACACTGTTAAATGATTTTGATGTGCTGTGCCATAATAACATAAATACTTACTTATTAAGGGGTCAGTGTACAGAACAGTGCATTTACAGTTCATGCTTTGCATTTTTTTGTTTTTGCTTCAGTGTCACACAACTGCACAAAAATATTGTTTAAAGGGGAAGTTCCTCTTTTTGTCCCTCAGTTTAGTTATAGGGACTATTTGACTGTAAAAGGGCCATTAGATTAGTTACTTTACACTTTAATGTTGTCCTTAGGGTAATGTGTCCTCTGCATTTGATCTAGCCTTATTATTTATAACAATTCACCCTGGAAACAGATACAATTCTTATTTTAGAATATTCAGAAACATGCATGTCTTTAGTGGCAGGGGAAACCCATGTAAACAATGCCATTTCTTTCCGTAGTGGACAACAACATTTGTATTTAGCAGCCAGCTCATCTATATATGCTGCTATTGGGCTGTCCTTACTGTCAACAAACAAAAGTAAACTGGCTGAAGCTGTGCTTGTGAAGCAAAGCAAACACTTTAAGGACTAGGTTACATAATTGTAGGTATCTGTGACAGCTTTTAGATTAGGGTAACTGTACTGTACCCTGCATTGAATCCCATTATAGTCTACAGTCTAATGTAACTTGACCCAGCGGCTTTGCACACGGCGCTCATGTTTCTGCTATCGGAGCGCATTAGGCGCGGTTTACATCAGTTTTAGTTGTGCTAAGTGAAATTAAGACTCAACCCAAACTTACTTGTCAAATAAAATGCACCTACTGATGAATTTATATTTATATATCGACACGTATGCCGAGGAAAGTTAGTTTTAGCGACTCATTTATGTAACTAACAGTCTCCATTCATGCTTTCTGCTGGCACCGCCGGCTAGCTTACTTAACAAGTGACTTTTTTTTACTACCGCTAGGTAGGACGACATAGTAGATAAAAGAATAAACGCACCTGCCATGTTCCCAGTCCAACAACGGGCATTAATGCACCGGTATTCAGCTTCACTGTTGTTGCCATTTCTCCAGAGGACGAGCAGACCCTGGACGCAGTCGGACACAGAGAATGGACGCAGAGCGCGGCGCTAGCGGAACACCAGCATCGTCGATCGATTACTGACGCCTGGTGGTTTGAGTGTGTCTGGGTTATCCGGACAGCAGCTTTTCATGTAGGGGAGGAGAGGACACACACTCCTGTCTATCAGAGTTTATCACACAGCACCTGCTCCTCACAAGGTCAATTTTGAACATGTTAAGAACAGGTGCAGAACATTAATTTGGGGGTATTAGCAGTGTAAGTATCAGATCCTCTACAGTGAACAAACATTTAAATGCAAAAGTTTGATTTTGCTTCCTTTTTTCCACAGGTGTTAGTTCAAGATCTCAGGCTTTTCCATGCAAAATCAATTTTCAAGTTTGCTGAAGTGGATGAAATGTGCACTTTTTGTGGATTGTGCATTTGTTTTGTGTTTGCCCACTGTTGTCTGTATTTTAAAGGGACATGGAAAAATTCATCTATGATAAATCTGGACAGTCCATTGCAGTCAGACCCAGAGATATTATCTCAAAATTTGAATGTAATGACAAACCAGTGTGCTTTATAACAAATCTTATTCTACTGATGGGTAAGTTTCACATCCACAAGTCCCTACCTAACTTCAGTATCTTCACAGTAGAATTGAAGTTTTATATGGCCACTTTGGAGCTGGTGTCAAATAAGAAAAGTGAATGCACACTGCTACATTTTAAGGAGTCATTTTCACTAACCCCAAAGTAAGACGAAGACGAAATGCCTTATGCCTTATGTGCCTCATTTATTTTATTTATTTATATTTTTATTTGAACTTATTATAATTATTATTTATTTTTTTGTATATTTTATTGTATACTCATTATTACTAGATGTCTAATTCCATGTACATCCTGATTGTCTGTATTTTTCCTGATGTTAAATAAAGATTTTCCTTATGGAGCGCTTGTGTTTACTTATTCTTTGCTTCAGTATATGTGATTGTAGTGTAAAAAGGAGCCTTATATTTAGTCGCTCAAAGTACTCAGTTCTCTGTATTTCTAAAGTGCTCAGATCTATTCAGTTCTCTGTATCTGTGTGTGTGTGTGTGTATCTATTCAGTTCTCTGTATTTCTCCCTGTGTGTGTGTAGCGGGGTGTGTGTGTGTGTGTGTGTGTGTGTGTGGGTTGGGTATGTGAGCGCTTGAGCCGTTGATTCGTTATCTGATTTTTGGCCTACTGATGTGTTGATCTCTACTGTCCGCACACATCTGCACTCCTCTCCAAGGTTGGTTACAAGAGGAGTCAGATGTGCATTTATTGTGTTATGTTTTGATCTTGCACAACACCTGCATTCCTCTCCAAAGTTGTGTGAATGAGCATTCCCCTCCAAGGTTGGAAAAATGAGAGGACAAGTGAGCATTTGTAGGCAGACAAAGACCCAAATGTTTTTATCAGGCAAACAACACCTGCGTTTCTTAACGAGTGTGGAGTCAGGTCACTTCGGCCTGAACTTGCATTCACCTCGCTCTCTGCAGAGGGCGGGGTGGGATGAGTGAGAGATATGAGGTCATCTGGGCCTGAGCCTGCACTCTGTTGGCCGGCCTGTGAATGATGCAGTTTGCTCTCAGACTTTTTACTACTGTATTATTTTACTGGAAAAATATTGTATACTGTATTACTGTACCGGGACATTATTGTACTGCACAATTATGGTATATCTTTTGATATCTGATTATTTTAGCATATTATTTTAGCATGTCACACTATGATGAGCACATATGCATGGAAAGAAGCACCAAGACACACATATTGAGTTATGAGAAGTAATAACACTGGGAGTGAATGTTTGATGCACCTGAACCCCTTGTAATGACTGCTTTGATTAATGTTGTGGTTAAAGAAATGTTTTTTAAAAAAGAGAACATATGGGAAGGAGGTACCAGCCCGAACATATGGGGGAGGTCCGGAAATAATCTAGGACGTCCCACCAATGTGTTTTGATCTTAGGGATTGGTTTACAAGAAAATGGGGTAGAAACTCTCAGCATTCCCACCCAGCATATAAAGCAAAGCGCAGAAAGTTAGATTTTTAGTCTGGTTCCAGAACTTGACTCACTGAGTTTTGTTTGTGACTTATGGCACAATAAAGCTCTTTTGCGTCTGATCCAGGCGTCTCCAGTGACTGATTGAGTGTTGCTGATTGACTTCAAGCCATTGCTACAGAAGAACAAATGGAGTGAAGATTTTTTGAAGTATTTTGACACTTCATGATGTTTTGCCAACATAGCATAACCCTCAAAGACATTTGATCATATAAATTACATGAGTGGCGAAGCGTGATGACATCCTTGATGAAATACTTTCCCCCAGTGTGTGGATGAGTAAAATACTTCCTTTGAGCACGTCTTCTGCATTTGTAGCACCCATTTGGAATAGGTTTTAACAAAGACTGTGTATTTATTTTTCTGGGATTTTGCATTAGCATGTACCAAACGTTAGTGTTACTAATAAATTGTGAAGCTGAGCAAGAGCAGTGTGTGTGATTTTGTGCTCAAAGACTCAAGTGATATTTTCCAACGCACCTGCATCTGAGACAGTTGGATGTGTGAATGCAAACAAATTCAAAGAAATTTGTGACCAAAATTTGACAGAAATATATCCATGAAGTGCATAAAAAAAGTCTGAGATCTTTAACTTAAACCTTAAAGCAAAATAAAACTTTTGCATTTAAATTATTGTTCAGTGTAGAGGATCTGATACTTACACTGCCAACAGCTGTTCAGGTGGCTGGTCTTAGACTATCTTAGAGGTAAAGACACTGGATGTGGAGGTGCTGGGCTGGTGTGATCTGCATTTGTGAGGCTGGTTGGATGTACTGCCAAATTCACAGAAACAGCATTGGTTTTCAGTTCAGTTTCAGTTCACAGGCAACAGCTCTGGTGGACATTCCTGCATTTAGCCTGCCAATGGCACACTTCCTCAAAACTTGTTACATCTGTGGCGAAGAGTGTGACCACCCCAAGACACACCAGTGTAGTAATCATGCTTTTCAATCAGCATCTTGATGTGCCACACCTGTCAGGTGGATGGAAAAAGAGATGTGCTCACTAACATGAATTTCAATAGATTTGTGACCCAAATTTTATTGTAACACATCCGTGGAGTGCATAAAAAAGTCTGAGACCTTTACCTAAAACCTGTGAAAAATGGAAGCAAAAACAAAAGTATTGCATTTAAGTTTTTGTTCCGTGTAAAAGAGCTGATACTCCTTGTTACACTGCTAATACCGCAAAATCACCAAATCTTCCCAGTCCCAGCCAGCATTTGTATGTGTGGCCCATGTGGGAAGTAGATGGGTTGAAAAATGGGCCCCATATGGGATTGTCCATGGGTTCCATATCGGCCCCATGCCATTTGATCGCATGTGTGGATTTACCCAAGATAAGATGCCCATTTTGGGCCCATATCCACTTGGTACCCAGGTAGACCTAGCATAACCATGTGGGGCCCACCTGGGTAAAGCCATCGATGTGGGCAACTGGCATGAGGCCGATATGGAACCCATGGCTGGGGTGTAGCTGAATATGATAAAAACTGGTGCTGCCTGATAAAAAACTGACAGGAGTGTGTTGCTTTTTCACACTGTAGCCTCTCCTCCCCTAAATGACAAGCTGCTATCTGGATAAACCAGATGAATTTGAGCCAACAGGAATCACCATCGACAATGCTCAACAACATTTTAACACATCTGCAACCCAAATTTGAGAGAAATTTATTTAGAAAGTGCATGAAAAAAATCTTAGATTGTTAACTTACACTTGTGAACAATGTGACCAAAGATTGTTGCATTTTCACTGCACTGTTAGTTAAACGAACACACTGTAAAATAAAAGTGGCAGAGGACTTTAATTTTGACAAAAATAAAGACATTTACATCATAAATCTGTGCAGAAAAAGATGCATAAAAATTCACCTAAATGCAGGAAAATAAGTGTTTTCTAACAGAGCACACCCAACCGAACCCCTAATAAATATAGAACTACCTACATCTGCCAGAAGTACAATATATACCTCTAAATTGTAGGGTATAAGGTAAAATAAAATGCTGATAAGAGAGTGTAAGTGTACTTTTTAAAAAAAATATATTTTTAGATTTATGGTTTTGTTAATCAGTGTTTTAAACCACTTTTAAATGCCATTTTATATGTCTATATTCATGTATAGCACTCAGTGCTTATGATGCCCTTATTGAAATTGCATTTCTTGTATGAAAGGTGCTATATAAATAAAGTTTATAATTATTATTATTATTATTATTACTATAAATTGCAGGGCCCCTAAAAAGGTCCAGTGAATGGGTCCTCCCAAAATCTGCCTTACTAATATCAATGCATGTGCGTACTCTCTCCTACTAAACATATACATGTAGACTGAGAGAGACTTACTGTGTGTGAGTACCTATGTAGCATCACTATCACACCATGGCAGGTCGCCCACATTTTTTTTCTCACAATTTTTGTGTTAAAAAAAAATCCAGGAGAGATGGTTTGCCATTTTGAACAGGTTATATTTCACTAAAGCAACAATAACTACAATGTTTATTGTTGTTGTTTTAATAGGAAATGGTGAATTCTTTGGTTCAAAATGAAATTCTGATTAGAACTGCTTCTGTTTAGAATGGATGTGATTGTTGCTGTGCAGCCTTGTACAGTACACACGCATTGTACTTAAGTGCAGTACTTAGGTAAGTGTAGTTACTTATTTGTATGAATGAGGCTGCTTATTGCCATGAACGCAATCATTTGGACTAGCCAGTGAAAAGAAACTAAACACATTTACTCAACTAGTGCAGAAGTAAGACCACGACAAAGAAAATTTAAAAACGATTTCAAAGTCAGAATTAATAATGATAAAAACTAAGGCTGGGAGATATGTGTGAAATCAATAAGGGTATTTGAAAATCACATATCTCCATGTATCAAATGTGTGCTGATCAACATATAAAATAGAATTTAAAAAGATTAAAAAAAAAAATTACCTACCTGCAGCACACATGATTAAGCTTATTTTGTAAGATGTTTTAAATATCTTACAAACTGATTTGAATGGGGACCCCTAAAAGTTCCAAGGACCCAAGATAATTCCCAACTAACACCAGCCTTCTGCATGTTTTCACAAGGTAATGTTGGTTCTGTCATTGAACCACTAGAGGGCACCATTACCACACTTACCAAACATGTGAGCCCGTCTCCTCAAATCACCCAGCTGAGGCTCCTAAGTAAAATAATCACATCATTTCATACATTAGCTAATATGGCTGGTAATTACAGTAACTAAAATGATTGATCAGTGCTGTTCATTTCACTTAAGGCTCTCAAAAACCTCATGCACACATCCAATATTTGATTTACCTTAATCCACAGAAAAAAAAGAGCTCTTTTAACAAGCCTTGGGTATGCTCATTGTCCAGTATGTAATGTAGGAGATAATACTCTTTTTAATTGGTCTTTATTATTTTGACTACAACTTCCTCATGGTATTATGCTTACATTGTAAAGGAGGTGTGCACCATTGTGAATGTGCACACACACACACATACACACACAGACCAGCCTTAAACCCCAAGAGACAGCTGAAAGAGGGAACAAATACAAGGTGTCTTTTTTGTCAGAATCAGATAAAACCTCACAGACCTTTAACTGAGCCATTCAACACTCTGAGCAGGAGATAAGAGAGGGAGAAGAGACCGATATAAAAAACATACAAAAGGGAAAAGTTATGGAAGCCAGCAGCCGCTGTGTACCTCACAATGGCTCTCGCTAAAGTTTGTGTCTCTTCTGATCTTCTCCCAGCTGGACGCCTGCTTTTCAGACCCTGTCTCCTCTGATCTAACTTCAGACACTGGAGGGCCTTTTGCCAGCCTGCAAACTGTCAAAGTACCCCAGGAATCAAACACCGTCGCATGCTGTCATGATCAAAGAACCACAGGTAAACCAGACGAAGACACCGCCACATACAATTGCCATCTAAAAGAGGGGGGAAAGTTTTCATTTCAGAGGCTCTTATTTTGCGTCTGCAGGCGGATACCTTTCCACTGAACCGAGTGCATCGATTAGAATAAAGGAAAAGAGAAACGACCAGGCATTTGAAGATACAACAGAGGCCTGGAGTAAAACCAAGTGTCTCTCAAGGAAACTTTGGGACAAAGAGAGCAGACTTAGGTGAGATTCAGAGTGTGTTGCTCAAAGAATTCGAAGAGAAATGGGAGAAATATTAATAGACTAATGCAATGGACAGAGAAAGGATGGCGGTGTGACACGTAAATATAAAGATCACACTCAGCAACTGTCTCCTTTTCCATTATGTGCAGCCATATTTTATGCTTAGTGCAGCTGGTGGTGTCCATTCTTTCATCGGCTCTGCATCAGATCAGACACTCCACCGGTAAGACCTGACCTGTCCTGGGGAGATCAAACACCTCATTTCATTTCATGGCCTTTGCTCCATTCTCCCTGCCTCTTTCTCTCCACCTCTTGTCTCTCCCATTGGCCTTGGCTTTGCTGTCTTTTTCTCTGTTTCTGCCAGAGTGCCCTGGGTCATAATCTCCACCCATAAATCTAATGTCGAGTGTCAGCTCCTGCTGAGTTCACTCACACACTCGCATTCCGCACATTCCGTCTATCGGACAATAACAAGATCAGGGAGAGAAATCCCTACGTCATGAGTAAATCACGGTCATTTGTCGAGTGCATTACATGTTCTTGGATACACTGGAGATTATTAAGGCTGATCTGAGCCCTGCAGACATAATGGAAAATAATTCTTTAATATTTACAATAATCCCTCTTACACCTGGATTAGAGCTGAAACAATTCATGAATTAACTGATTGGTCAATAAACAGAAAATCAATCAGCAACTATTTTTATAGTCATTCACATAATTGGATATTTGCTTGTTTTCTTGGTTTTCATTGACAGTAAATTACAGAAGTGTGGACGAGTCACATGACTTGGACTCGACTCAGACTAGTCACTTAGACTTGAGCCTTTTGACTTGAATATATTTCATATTTTCCCCCAAACCCAACGATTAAAAGTATGTTATTTAAAAAGTATGTAACAAAACAATTAATTTCTGTTCCGTTATTTTAGGATTTTCAACATAAAACAAATGCTCAGTACATCATCTTAACAACTCAGTCACAAATATTTCTATCTTATTCTTATTAGAAAACTTTCCTTTCTAAATACAAAACATTCATCACCTCTCTTATCTACAATCTGACTTCCACATCGGTAGAATAACTTTCCTTGCCACAACCATACCAAATGAAATGGCCTAAGTTTCATACTTGTCTGACAGCAACTAGTGGGTTAGGTTCCCAGTTCTTCTCAAAGGTATTAGAGAATTCTCTTCATTTCCTGAGTAAACTAATGTTATTGCTATCTTTTCCCAGCAAGTCGACACTTGATTCCCCAAATGATCACATTGTTTGAACCAATCCGACAGCGGCCAGTCAAATTGCAGGAGAGAACCATGAAGAATGTTACATGACTTACCAAGTGGAAAAACTGATACCAAAGATAATTTCATTTGTGCGCAAAAACTACGCAGTTTTCAACAAAAAAATCCTACAAATTGCATTATGCAAAATGCGTAGGTCAAAAATTTGAGACTAAAACACCGCAATTTTCGACTTGTTTTAACAAATAAACACAAAATTTAAAGAGCATTCATGATTTTAGTAAATTTAATACATAAGTACTCTGTTGTTAAAATGGCATTACAGTTAGTGAAGAGTTCATTATGACTTTATTAGAGCCGCAAACTAAAACAATGCTTTGTCCCACCTCTAGTAAACTGAATATTTTTTAGATTTGGTCTGTTGATCAAACAAAACGAGCAATATGAAGATGTCACTTTTGGCTCTGAGAGGATATGCTGTGCATTTTTCTCTATTTTGTAACATTTTATAGACCAAAAAATTAAAGTAATGGTTGGTTGCAGCCCTTAACTGATTCTATTTATGGCTAAAAGTATCAGAAAATTACAAGTATCTTAAAAAATATGATCAACAAGAACACACTCACATATTCTTATTATATCTCTCTTGTTACCATATGCAACCTTGAACACGTGTTCAAATTGTATTCACAATGTCAGGAGACAATTAATAAGAGAGACTTTCACACATTTGGCTCGTATTGTTAATTTTATGGCATTTTGCTGTGCAGGGTTATGTGTGTTTGAACAATTTAACATCCATACTAATGTTCTATACTTGCACATTTTGTCACCACTACAAGCATGCACAACACCAGCTCTCTGACCTAAAATGAATCTAATTTCAGACAGCAGAGAACGGTAGTGGCATTGGTGTTGGTGTTGGTGTTGGTGTGTGAATGGTCACACAGAAAATTGTGTTAAGGCCTTGGTTATGTGAACAAGAGAAGCTGCTGCCTCTACCAGAATAGTTCAGGCAATTAATTCAGGTAATGTATGCGTGAAAGAGCCTCTATACTAAACCCCTTAGCATGTTTAGAGTTTCTGCTAAGTTCCTGGATTCCCTTAATGCTTTTAACACTTTGGATCACGCTCCTGTCTGACAGTACAGTAGACCTATTTGCTCTTTTCAGTCAGCTGTTTGCATCACATGTCGGTAGTCATTTCAAGGAAAAGAACAGCTGCATAACGTCAAGCCTTATATTCTTTGAATTATGTTCGTAGCTGGTTAAAATATCTGGTTTTGGTTAGTCGGTTGTCTTGAATTGCATGTGACAGACAAGAATGAGTGCCCTCATAACCACAGCCAATGTGAGATATTGGGTACATTTCTTATTCTGAAACTACAATGGGGAAATTGCATGCAAGTATTTATAATAAATAGGAAATATAGATTATTTGAAAATGTAAGGTCAGTTATCTATATTGACCTTTTTCTGTAGTGCCATACTGAGGTTGTGTTTTTGAGTGAAATGTTTTGACATCTATGGGTTGGATTGCCTTGAAGTTTGGTGTAGACATTCGTTTTTCCCTCATGATGAATTGGTTTAAGTTTGACGATCCCTTCATCCATCTAGCACCATCATCTGATCAAAGTTTGAATCTATCCAATGCTTTGGTTTTTGACTGAATACTATAGGCAGTTTATAAAGTAAGGGGATGCAGCCACTGTGATGTCACCCATTTGCTGGTGGGCGAAGAGTTTGGTCGTTGCCATCTTGTTTTTTTTGGTGCCAGAAGTGACCATATTTAGACGAGAGGGTGATGCTGTGGAGGAGTGAGGGGTGAACAAGAGGACGCCACTGTGGTAGCAAGTCACTATTAAGTCACTATTAAGCCACACCCTGAAGCGTACAGAGAGTTATCGTCTATTTTACTCTAAATGGGACTAAAATTTACAAAATGAAAATCGTGCTGTATTGAAAAAAATTTAAACGACTGAGACCATAAACTCATTAGGAACCTGTTTATTGAGGTAATAAATCAAATGAGGAGCAGAGGAAACGCCCCCTACTGGCCATTAAAAGTAATGAAGGTTTTTAAGGCACTTCCGCTTTGACTTCACTTTTCAGACCCGTAGATAACTCCCCGCTAAATACTTGCGAAGCTAATGGCATTCCCTTCAGCCTCGGCTGTACTTTGTGTTTAGTGCTAATTAGGAAATAATTATTATGTTGAACATAGCAAACATAATACCTGCAGAACATCAGCATTTAGCATTCCCATTGTAAGCAAGTTAGAATACTAATGTTAGCATTTAGCTCAAAGCACCGGTAGCACGACGCGTACCTTGTTTCTGGTATATACCAATTATTTAACTTTTAGGTAAATCTGGAACTATCAACTCTAATAACATTTTTTCTTAACTACATAAGATTTAAAAAATGAAAGTAAGTCAAGTAAGTCTGTCAGACAAAGGTAGACAAAAGGTTACACACGTATTTGTTTGATAAATTTTTCATCTTTTATGACTCGGTAACTTAACATTAGGACTTCTTGCCGAGTAATTTCCAATAATGTAAGGAAACTTTGTACCTATCTTAAAGGAGCTGTATGCAACATTCAGAGCATATCTAGAGTCAGGGTCTGAGCCAGGACTCTCTCGCAGCTAACAGTGCTAACAGAGCTAATGGTGCTAACAACAACAGCTGACAGAGCTAACAGTGTTTGGAGGGAACTGGAAGGTGGATGCTACACTTGCACAGTTTCGCTGTTTTTAGTGGTAACTGCCCGTATAAGCACAGTGCGGAGCGATAGCGATTGGTATACACACACGGTCTACCATAACAAAAAACAGACAAGCTCAGATTAAAACACAACTGAGGTAGTCTGACTTGCTCTCTGCTCAGGACGCCATTACTCCCGTTACCTCTCTCCGTGACAGCTTACCCGCTCCAAACTGTAATTGGGAACATGCTGGCTTATTAACATTAATTTAGCATGGCTCATTATTAGATGGTAGCTAGCTTCCAGCAGCCAGACCACTCCGTAGAAGGAAGGATGATGAGGCGTTCGGGTGCCGTTCACAACAATGACTTTATTGCAGTCTAAACCACAAAACAACAAACATGGCCTTCTCATGAGGTTTAGCAGTAGCCCTGAGCTTATCTAGACACTTAATTCTGGTGAGTATCATCGCTACTTGCTGCCTGCCGTCCTCACCATGACACACCAAGAGAGCTGCTTCCCTGCACATACACAATGAGGTACACATCACACCCTCACAGGTTTCCCACAAGACCACTGCCCTTAAAGGTGATAAAGGGTACGTACACTCCATTGTATCTTCACATAGCCTCCTGCTCCAGTGAAGCTTTCAGAATGCAATAACAGGTAACAGCAATTATTTCGAACAAATAAATAGTATGTGGATTTTATCTTTTAGCAATCTAGATGATTTGATCTGATGTGGATCCAAACTACACGTACTGTTGTGTATTTTCACATGCACTTACATACATATTGTGAAGACATGTACACAGACTTGGCCTTGTCTGTGAGCAGAGGTGTCTCCTCTCTGGCCCCTCAGACATGGTTTGGTTTTTGGCTTGATTAACCACTTAGTTCAGTCTCTCAGACACAAGATTGCAGGGAAAAAGCAAGTAATGAAGTGCTTTTGAATTTGCATTCCTGAGAGCTTTCACAGACGCCTTGATTTCAGTCTGCCTTTGCTGTTTGTTCTTTGTCAAGAGATGTCTGCTATTTTAACGGTAACGCGTAACAAGTGTCCATCCAACCTCCTCCATATTGCTCCCTCATCAACCTAACTGCCATGAATAAACACAATCAACATGCATCTGAAGGGGAATTTGGAGGCTTTTTCTCTCAAACCGTCCCTGATGGGTTGTTCATCATTGTCATTATGCAGATTACAGTGTGACCGTGAATGCAATATCGGAGCCCTTTTCCTCTGGAATGAAATGTCGCCGTTTCATAAAGCTGACCGAAAACACTTGTGTGTTTTGTTCTTACAAGTCGAGCAGCGCTGATCAGTTATGGACAAACTGTCTCAAGAATATGAAATTAACAGCCTTCAGTCTACACTTGAAAGTCAAGCCTTTATTTTCAGTATCGACCTTGACAACAATATCAGAGTGTGCATGCTGCATTATCAGCTGAAGTATCTGCTGTAATTTACCAGGTAAGTACCGCAGTTTGGTTGAGAATTTCCAGAAACACCTCAGAACAAAGTTATAAACATTAGACAGCAAGTAAGCTTTTTGTTTTTGTAACTTTTCTCTTAGGTTTTTAACTCTATTTGAGTCATTTATGAGCAACTGTGATTATGTAACACAATGACTTGCCAGAATCTGTGATTATTTCTGTCTTGGATGTAGGACAGTTTACGTAAAAGCTTCCCTTTGCACCCCGCTCCCGGGTGCTAGAAAAGAGGAAACACAATTTGGTTAAATCTGGGGGCCTTTCACTAGTCTGTGCTTCCAGGAATGATTAAACATGAGTAGGAGGTAGACATACGAGCAAGTTTATTTGACTTTGAGGTGGATAAGCAGACACACAGCACACCAAGGGGACCTGTCTTCAATTGCCTCCAAACTACAGGTAACTGAGTATTTGAGATTCCTTTTTTTCCAGATACATGAAAATAATAAATAATACTGCAATAATGCAAATAATACTGTACTGCAATTTAAGCTGTGCTGTAATGTGACTCAATGTGCAGTTTATAAAAGCTGCTCTTGCTGATATTTATTTATAGTGAGGGGGACAAAAGCCCATCACCTCCACCTCTCTACAAACAACATCCTGTTACACAGGAAGTTGGTTAGTGGCAGGTTGGGATGCTATTTAATTTAAGAACACATTTTTGGCTCTTAAATACTTATAATTCTTATTCATAGATACCACATTTGGGAAGGTATTTATGTTTTGTAGATAAGGACCAAGACATTTTTCATTGCAGATTTTTTAAAGACACAAATGATTAAGATAAGATAAGATAAGATAAGATAAGATAAGATAAGATAAGATAAGATAAGATATTCCTTTATTAGTCCCACAGTGGGGAAATTTCCAGTGCTACAGCAGCAAAGTGGATAGAACAAAGATAGGGAACACCAGTAGGAGACAATAAATAGCAACAAGCAATATAAACAATATATACAAAGTATGAACATTTTAAGAATTTAAAAGAGGAACATATGGAGTATAAAATACATACACAATATATACATATTGAACTTTATAACTAAGCAGTGGTGTGAGAATATGTCAGAGAGGGTTTTGGAGAATTTTCATGCTCATCCTTAATGTTTGCAAATTAAAGTTTATTGTAAACTCATATTAGGTGACACAAACCTTTCTAAGAGATTTGTTTTTGGAGATGATGGTGAATGTTTAGTGTCATAACCTGTCCCGTGGTTATAGTCATGTTTAAATACAAGATGAAGATCCGTGGTTCAGTTACTGCACATTATCTTAGACATCTGAAATCAATACGTTTGATTTTCCTTTTCCAAACGCAATGTTTTTTAAAATAGTTTTAGAAATCTATGCCATGTCATTACTAATACCACATGCTAAACTTCTGTATGCACTATTATGTGTTTAGAATAGAATAGAATAAAATAGAAAACACTTTATTTATCCCCGAGGGGATAGACAGATATATACTTAAGGGTGTACAGGAATTGTTGGCTACAGTATCGCCAGCGAAAATAAAGATGAAAGCAAACCTTAGATTTGCTATATTTGCAAGGGCTTTTTTTGCACTGTGTCCACTATATTCGTAGCATCCCCTTTGATGCCTTCTGCTTATGGTCTAGCACCTGATCGCTACCTTTTTATTAAGTTCCCACCTCACCTGGCACTGTGTCCAGGAACATCCTGACCACAGTGAAATCAGGGGAAAATAAGAAAATACAGGCAGATGGTAGAGTCTCTGAAGATAAATACACCACCGTTCTAGTGGGTCATATGTTAAGAAAGAGAGAATTGAAAGAATTGCTATGGCAAAATCCGGCATAGTGTACCCTTAAGTAAACGTAGTATTACCACAGCATAGAAACACTGTTTAAAGTCCTGCATTCAAAATTTTACTTAAATTACAGTACAAAAGTATTAGCATTATACTTTAAGCAATATACTTAAAGTAAAGTATAATGCAGTATGCATATTATATTACTAAATTATAAATACTGATGCCTTCATGTGAACATCTCTTTAATGTTGTAGCTGCGCTTTTTTTTCTTAATTCTATTCTGTTGGCTAGTTTGTGAATTTTCTCCCAGGCTCAACAGCTTTTTCCATATAAATGCACCATAATTTATTTGTTAATTGTACTTTCTATGGTTATCTCAATATGCAAATAAGTCAAATGAATGTAATGGAGTAACAATACAACATTTTTCTCTATTTATAGTGGAATAGAATTATAAAGTAGCAGAAAATTACAAGTAACTTAAAATTTTACTTTAGTACAGTATCTGAGTAACATACTTTGTTACTTTACAACACTGTAACAGAACACTCAGTAGACATTTGCTCCAATCTATGCTAATATATTTCATATAATTGCCTTTGTAAAAGTCTCACAGCGTCGGTGTCACTTTGACATCTTGTCCTTGTGTGGGTGTGCTGTATGCTAGTCTGAATGCAGCTTTAAGAATATCAGAATGACACAGCGGGAAAAACCTTAAAGTTCCTCATGGGTACTTCCTCTTTTTTAGTCACCTGATATTATTTACAATATGGTAAGAGAAAAACCCTGTGAACTTCTCTAATCTTGCATCACGGGAATGTTGTTCTCACAGCTGTGCGTGCGCAGGTTCGGGGTTGGGGAAGGGGAAAAACCCTGTGGACAGAATGAGCTATATGGTAAAGAGGGTGGACGTGTGTAAAGGCCTCATGGGACAATGAGTCACAACCAAGATGACTAAGTAGTATCTTGTGAACTAAACATCTGTCACAAGTAATCTCAGGAAGTATTAGATAAAGCATTGCGTCTGATTAATTTTGGGATAAAGGACTTTAAAGGTTTGTTAAAGCTTCAAACACAGATCATAGTGCTTTGTAAGTCTTTTTTATCACAGATGTGAAAGAATTTGTGTCAGTGATGTGTAGCTGTGTGGTGTGCAGTAGCAGAGATGTGTGCAGCGCTACATAACTGGTATATGTTCAGAAGATGGGATGCAACACCTGGAGTAGTGTGCAGCATAATGGAAGTGAGCACTGCTACTTTGACATTAAGGTTTATGCACAGGGTACTCCAAGAGTTTTGCAATAGGAGCAGTGACTCATTGCTTGTCATAAAGAAACAGACAGTTCATGACACACACACACACACCCTCAAATGTTCAAATGTTTTTTTTTTTGTCTTTTAAAGGGGCGGGAGTTGCACTTTTAAAAGGGAAATACAAGTAGGAATTATATCTTTTTTGAGATGCTGAATAGATGCGTACAACACCATCTTGTGGTCAATTTGTAAATGACAACTTGGATTTCATTTACATTTCCACAGAGCTGCATTACTGCATTTATTTAATTATGCCCTGTCCGTGATTATTTTAGCTTTTCCCCTAAAAGTAATAATCTGGGCTTTTGAATAAAATAAAATAAAATGACAACCATAGTAATTATCATTGGTTATGTCAGTATTTTAAGGTAAGGTTGAGATAGCATTTTGAACAGAGTGATGAAGAGGTGTGTGGAAGGAAAAGAAGAAGAAGAGGTGGTGGGCTGGAGGAAGTAATGTGCTGGAAGAACATAAACATTGTCTGCTCTGAGGGCTGACTTCAAAGTGAGACTGTGGTAACCTCCTCTCAGCGGTGCCGCACACCCTTGACCGATGAAAAGTGAAAGTGAATGTTCATCCACGGTCTGCAGCCTCTTCCTGAAACCACTCTTTGAAGTCACAAAATGGATCTGATTGACTTATGAAATAGACGCTACATAGAATAGAAGAGAATCATATTTGACAATGCACATGCTGCCTGTGTTTCTTCCACAGTTTAGACACAATTACATTGTATGTAAGCACATTAAGCTCCCCTGTGCTCTGCTGTCTAAGTTCATACAGACTGGTTTACCATTCCCATTGTTTGGTCATGCTAACAATTTTAGCAGTGAGCACTTTTGCATGACAGGTGAGAGGTGTATATGGTCATGCAGACTTAGATGTATTTAGGCGGGGACAGTCAAATTTAAAATTAAATGTATTGCAGAAAACTTGTTTACTGCTTAAGACAAGGAAAATGACCACGTTTTTTTTTATCGTTAGCCCAGATGACATTGTTTATAAAATATCATAAATGACAGAATAAGTAAGTTATCGTAGATCTTGCAAGCAATGGACTATAAAATGCTGAGAATTAACATCTAACTCTTGTGAGGATCCTCATAAAATATTAAAGGAATACTTCACCCACAAAATGATCATTTGTGTATCAATCACTCACCCCGAGCTACATTTAATTCTGAAGAAAAATTTTGTTTGCCTTGTGTGCATCCACAGTGACCGCACAGTGAAGAATCCATATTTGATGACAAGTAATGGGGTCCATGTTTAACAACAGCAAAACATGTGTTAACAAACTCAAACAACTTGTGTAGTCTCATTTATCCAGTCATATGCTCAGTATTTCCCAAACATATTGTATTTTTGCTAAAAAACTAATATTTAAAACACTTCCACATAAAAAGTCTCATGCACGGATGAGAAGTGCATGACACAAGCATGTGTGTTTGAAATCTGCTCACTGGAATGCATGGAACACGCTACCTGTATGCAGTAGTGTTTTAAATTGCAACGTTTTATTGAAAATGCATGTATTTGGGCAGGCTGCTCTCATGGACTGTTAGTACCTTTTTTTCCACAAAAAGTAATGCACCAAAATTCATACATATCCCACATAATCATAATCAGTTATTTATGTATAACCCATGTATTTTGGAAGGCTGTGATCATGTGATCAATGTGCTGATGAGAGTAAAGAATAAAGAGGGAAGCGGTTCTGCAATGTCGGAGATTGGGATAGTGGATGGGTCACAAAACATTGGACTTTCCCCTGGAGATCAGTATTTGGAACCCAACACATTGTCACTCCGACCTCATCACATATTGACGTTTTTGTTAATGGCCTTTCCACGTCCACATACAACGTGCAAGGTACCCTGGATTTGTTGATGTTTGACATTCTGGGACACCATGTCAAGTTCTGCCTGTTACATGTATTGTCTTCTTTCAAGATACACTTCCGTTTTCACAGGAAATTTAAGATTTACATACAGTCTCTTTCAAAATAAAAGCACTACATCAGTAGAGCACCGCAAACTGATGTTTTTTTCCTTCAACAACAAACACACATGGTTGGGTTTAGACAACAAAAGCACGTGGCTAGATTTGGGCAACAAAAGCACCCGGTTAGGTTGAGGAAAAAAGAACAGGGTTTGGCTTTATAATCTTACAAGACGCGAACACTGCTCTTGGGCGAAAGTAGGTGTTCGTTGGACCCATCCATCACCACTCCCACCCGCCCACAGCGGCCGGCCGTGTATCATGACAACGTTAAAGGATGCCTTTTTTTGTTGTTTTCTGATGCTGCAAGTCACTAACCTAAGCACCGGATTTCGATGACTTTGGAGTGGGACCTGGCTCCAAAAACCACATCATTTAGGGCACACTGTCACTTTAATTCTTTTCTTAAACCTAACCTTAGTAACCTATCATTAAGTGCGTAACTTTACAATAGTTAATGTCATTTGTTGGGCGCTTACTCATTGGATATCATGTGCATGTTGATTTTCATAGAATATCATAGGAACCATTGTATGAGGATACATTGGTTTGGTAGAGTATAAGACTCGAAAAATGAGACTTGGATTAATCTACAAAAGTTGTACGAAAACTTGCAAACGGATATTTTGATATGGTTTGCTGTTGTTTAACGTAGCTCCCCTTTAACTCCAATGAGTTAAGCAGTGAGTAATTGATATATACAAATGGTCATTTTGTGGGTGAAGTATTCGTTTCATAACAAAGATTCAGGAATATAAAAAGGTCAGATGTCAAAAATGTGTATTACGTTACTTGTTTATGTTAAGTGTGATGAAAATCCCCACCAGTTTCATATTTAGTAAGAATATAAAGGCTGGTTAGACACATTATTTTCCATCCACTGGATTAGTCTGTTAATGTGAATATATCCACATGTGAATCTTAAATTGTTTTGACTCTCATCCAGTTTGCGGGGCTTGAATAGGGTTTATTCCCAGACATGCCTGTCTGTCTCATGTCCAGCGACTCACAAGCAGTTTGCAGTCCTGACCAAAATTCTGTTTAGGCCACACAGATGATCTAATATATGAGATTAGATGCTTTAATATCATTACCAGGTAATCATAGTTATGAGTTTTAATTCTGTTAATTCTCAAAATGGCAAGTCTAATGCAGTTATAGAAGTACAGAGGTAACAGTTGAGAGGTACACTTTAGAAGTGTCTGAATCTGCTCTACAGTTAATGTATTAAATGTAATCCCATATGTGGTGATGATTACAGAAGTTCAGTGTCCCTGCACCTCTCCAGTGCAGATTATTGTGCTTTTGTGGAACTAAAATAACGTGTCAAATAAAGTGACATATTGAAATCTAAAATAACTTTTTTTTCATACACATTTTCGCAACAAGTTAAGTCCTATCAAAGCCATATTTAAGTGACTGGAATCAGAACAAACAGTCGAGGAATAACTGAGCCACACAGGTTGAAAACACAACCCTTAAACGGTGACCTCAGCTCTTCACACAAACTGAATACACTCTGTAATAATGACCTTGTGTGAGGGGTGTATGTTGAGAAGACTTTGCCGGTGTGATCAGTGATAGAGGCTGGATCTCCTGCGTGTCTGAGCTCTTCATCATTATCTTGGCTCGCTGACTCATGTCTTAAGCACAAAGAACAAAACTCTCGCAGCGGCCTTGTTCCCGACGCAATGGGATGCCGGGAGGGACAATAAGAGAGAATTAGCAGTGAAAAAAGCAAATAAATAGGTGCTTCAATACATGACAGCCCAGCGACAAAGCCCACTGTGGATGAGAGGGACAGAGAGAGAGATAGAGAGAAAGAAGAGAGAGAGAGGGAGAGGCCTTGATGAAAATAAATAGTGGAGCTCAAAGGGAGGCAAGGGTTGAGCGGATTGGAGGTGATGATGAGTGGAGAGCTGTACAAAGTAGTACATCTATGGGAAAGGTTTTAATGAGGCGGACGTCAGTGTGTGTGTGTGTGTTTTCTCATCTGTGACACAGACACTCAGAAAACCCTCAGCGATGATACTCCAAACTTCCTGACTCCTTGTGGGCTAAGATTTGTGTAAGTGTGCAATATGGATAGACAGTCAGACAGATATACAGACAGTTTCAAATTTCAAGGTATTCTCTTTAAATACAATTGGACACAACCCAAACTCTAGATGACGTTGGCATCGTATGCTTCTGCAAACCATGAATACGTAACATCTGTACATTATTATGTACAAGATACACTGAAACATAATGTTTCTTTACGTTTCAACAATGTAGTTGTTAACGTGTGGTTATGTTTAGGCACAAAAACCATTTGGTAATGGTTAAGAAAATATCATGTTTTGGCTTAAAATAGGTTTGGTAGCAGAATCCTGACTGAAAAAGCAGCAATGTCTCAGTAAAAAAGACAATCACTTTTTCATGGTACTATCCCTGCTGATAACACAACGATGAGTCGCTTAGAAACACCCACATTTAACAACAAGTTTTGCTGTTTGTTGGTTTCAAACAGTCTGCAGTTGACTTTAGTTTGGTAGGCATGTTGCTAAGGTGACAAAAATCCAACCAAATTAGGTATTTGAGGGTCACGGGAGGGGCGCTGGAGCCTATCTCAGCTGATACTGGGCAAGAGGCGGGGTACACCCTAGACATGTCCCCAGACTATCACAGGGCTAACACATAGAGACAGACAACCATTCACACCTACAGGCAATTCACCAATCAGTCACCAGTCACCAATTCACCTGCCTGTCTTTGGATTGTGGGAGGAAGCCGGAGTACCTGGAGTACCCATGCAAGCTCCGCCACCCTGGGTTCAAACCCCCCACTCTGGTTTTGAACCAGGAACTCTCTTGCTGTGAGGCGACAGTGCTAACCACTACACCACAGTGCTAGTGAAAATGAATTTCAATTCTGATTAAATACTGCCTTCATCTAAAAATATGAACGTTTGTTGCTATTCAACAAATGGGCAGAAAACTTCACAATATTTATCAGAGCAAATAATGCTGCACAATGTTGGAGGGCGTACATCTGATTCGACTGAATCCTGAAAAGACGAAGCATTTCAAACAAAACCTAACCATTTCTCTTGTATCAAAGAAAAGGGCTTCCGTCTTCCACAGCAAACACTGTTATCAAGTAAACATAAATATGTTACACCAATATCTCAACATCAGACTTAGTCAGGTTTTGTTGAGAATAATAAACATACCATACCTATGTGTTTGGGATTTTTGTTTACTGTAGATAGTCCAACCACTGAAACACTTGCTCAGCAGGGACAGATGAACCCAGAAAATCTTTCAAAGTTTCACTTCCATATTTATAAAGACCACGGTTTAGAAAGTTCATGACTGTTGTTTTTATGTTTTGGGAAAGTACTAGCTGCTGGCTAGTGTTGTTGAAGCTAGCAGTTTGGCATCAGCATAAGCCTTTGGATCTCTAGTTAAACCAGACAACCTCTAGACAACACTTGGTGGGATATTCATTTCTTTTTTATTATTTTTTTATGGTGTCGTCAACTGTGTGGTGTAATGATACATCATTCTGGATTGATATATCGATTCACTGATCAACAATTCAATATTATCAATGCAAAATGGAATCATTGATACAAATCATTATCTTTAAGTTACGCCTTTATTTTGAAATTCTCATGATGTCTGTGTCACCATTTCTATCCAAACTCACCATCTTCCTAAACACTTGTGATATCTTGACATTTATACTGTTAATGCTTAATGATAAATATTTATCCGAGTTAATCCTAATGTTGATAAATTATTTGGGTTATGTCTAAAAAGCCCCTAGGTGACGATCATGCTGTGTTGTTGTAGTGTTTGTTCTGTACCAGAAGAAGAATCAGACAGAGCGTAGCCTGGAGGCTTGTGTCGCTAGAATGTTACGAGACTAGTAAATGTAACGTATCATCAACATGATCATTTTCATCTAAGGAGAGCAGTGGAAGAGGGATGTTCATTTACTCAGTGTGAGGAACTTACAGGCAGTTGTTGGTTAATGTGTATATTTTAATTGATTCATTTATAAAAGGTGATTAACTGATAGGTGAATAATCACTGACATTTTGTATCCAGTAGATAGAAAGACAGACAAAAGGAGACCAAAGCCTTATGATTTATGTAGCTTTTTTTTAAGTGTAATATGTAACCCATCTAGACAAAGTTTTCTCACTGATGACAAATCAACAAGTCAGAACACAGAGACTGTGAAGCAGACCTGAAGCCTTATGTAAAGAAGCATGAGCAGCGCAGCCCTGTTTCCCGTTGTCTTCCAGCGGCTCCGAGGCTTTGTATATCTGCCCCATCTTCAGAGCAGCAGGAGGCCTTTAGTTCTACTGTCAGTTCTCAGTTGGATTAAAAGCAAGTTAAAAAGGCCCAGATAGGGGTAACACTTGTTGAACAACCATGGAATCAAAGGGAGGTGGTATCATGAGTTCAGGACATCACAGTCACACTGTTTATAGCGTTACACGGCCATTCAACATACAATCAACAATGGGCCACATTAGCTGAGGTAATGAAGGTAGAGAAGAGGACACCTGAGACTCCGAGAGCCAGCTTCCAGTTAACCAGATGTAGGCCTTGCTCTAAGATAATTAATTATGTCCCAAAAAGTGGCTTTCTGAAAGGAATACTTAATTCTGATTTCTTGACTTTGGAGTACAAGACTATGTTAAATGAAATTACCTAAAGCTAATAAATTACACTTTTATTTATTTATTTATTTATTTTACCTAAGATTCAGCTTGCCGAGACACACATCGAACTACAACAACAATTATTTTCATTGTTAACTAATCTGCCAATTATTTTCATGATTAATCAACTAACTGTTTAGTCTATAAAATGTCAAAATGTAAAAAAACGCTCAACACTATTTTCCAGAACCCAAAGTGTCATCTTCACCTTTCTTCTATTGTCCAATCAACAGTCCAAAACCCAAAGTCTCTTTATTTACGATCATAAATGCCAAAGAAAAGCAGCAAATTCTCACATTTAAGAATGATGAACCAACTAACTTTTCAAATGCTGAATCAGAATTTTACCACATTCTGAAAAGTGCTATAGCCGTGACTCCTTCAAAATCCATCTCGAAGCTGTACTCAGCTCTTTCCAATGCCAGCATTAACAACACATTGTACATTAGAGATAAATGGGAAGGGGAATCGGGGCTTAAGATCCCTGAGGAGACTTGGGGCAATATCTGGTCCTTCCAGTGGTCAACCTCCAGCTCTATGGATTGGAGAGAACATTGCTGGAAGAATATAATTAGATTTTTCAGAACACCATATCAGGAGAGGTATAAGGGGACAGTTATGCCATGTTGGAGGCAGTGCGGATCAAATGTTGCTAACCACCATCATATTTTCTGGGCTTGCCCCAAGTTAAAAGCCTTCTGGAGGGATATCCAGGTTTCTCTAAGCACAGTCTTTAACACTCAAATACCTCTGAGTTTTGATGTATTGTACCTGGGTCATGTTCCTTTTGTCAAATGTAAGAGAGAAATAAAGCTGCTCCAAATTCTTCTGGTGGCAAGTAAGAAAACTGTTACAAGAAGATGGTTGAGCCCGACTCAGCCTACTCTAGACGACTGGATTGGAATTATTCTGGAGATATTTAGGATGGAAAAATTAACCTACCAAATAAGACTACAAAGGGACAAATTTTACCAGATCTGGAATAAATGGATATCATTCATTGCCCCCACGAGAGCAGACTTTATTTGATCTCACTGGTAACGTTGCTTTGAAGTTTACCCATTTAATTTATGACTGGTGTCTTATGTTATTTTTCATTATGGCAGCAGCGGGGGCACCCTCCCCCCATGAGTTCTGTAAATAGTTGATTGTTCTATACTACACTAAGTTACACTAAGTACACTAAGTTATATAACGATTCAGTCTGGGCAAACCATCAATATGGCCTTCAAGAGGACAATTGGGCTCCCACTGCTGTAATCTAAACACAAGTCTTATGTAGTTTATGCTGTTATGATGTTAGAGAGTGGGACTGGCAAAGGTTGTAAAATGTCTGACCCTTAATTTGTGAATGTACATTCTTGCGATTTATAAGACCCAACGACTGATGGTGTACATTTTCTGTATATAAAACAAAAACTGGAATAGTATTTATTTTTGTTTTTTACTGTTGAGACCATGTGGTTATGCCATTTTGTCTATTCCGAATAAAAGATACAATTTAAAAAAAAAAAGAATGATGAACCACTAAAAGTTTGACATTTTTGAATGAAAAATGACTAAAATGACGTGTAGATTATTAAAATAGTTGGTGATTAATTTTTTTTTGATCGACTAACCGGTTAATTGATTAATCGTTGCAGCTTTAAGCTACAAGGATTTGTATTCGCTGAATGGAAAATAACCTCTTCCAATGCTGCCAACAGTGGATTAGCAATCCTCTCTTACAACACTTGCACACACAAACTGTGTGTATGATGTGAGACAATGAACGCAGGCTCAGTTTGAATCTGCATTTAATCATTCATAGCATACTATTGGTTTAATGAAAGTACGTTTGTGGCTGTCACCGTTAACTCAGGTAAACAAAGGGAAGCTGCAACATTTCCCACTGAAGATGATGAATGATGACAAGTACATGGTTAAACTTAAAGCAAAGCTCACACTGATCTGAGACCCAGGTTGGGAAAAAGGGAAACCTAGTGCTGAAGAAATTACATTTTCTATTAACATAATGAGGAAGTATTGCTAATTAACGTAATCATCGTATCGTAATGTAACGAAAACAATTTCCCCTTGGGGATCAATAAAGTATTTCTGATTAATGCATCAGGAAAGCAAAACATTTACTGATAACATATTTTATCTGTTTTTTCAATTATTACCTTTTTATTAACATTTAACCAAAATCACAATCTTTCCCTTACCTTAACCAAAGTGCTTTTGTTTCCTAAACTAAAGACAGGGGTCTGGATGCAAACTTGCGATTGTAAAATCACAGTGCTGCATTTTGTTAGCCCCTTTCCCACTTAACAAAAACCCACTGACACCCACCAACATCTGGCTTTTGTATGTAATGGGAAAATTTACAATTGGCATTCACACCCAGTACAAATAACTCTGCAGTATTCATGGGTATTTATCAGCCCCAGCTGCGATTGTCTCCGACCAGCAGCGATGGAAATACCACACCCAGGTGGACATGCCAAATTTAGCCCCTTGCCAGCATAATGCAATGACAGGCGCTACACACTACCGTCCATCTCTGTCCCAGCAGCACTCAAACATCATTCCAAATGTAGTCAACATGGAGTTTAAGAGAGAGACTAAATAAAAACAAGCAACAACAGCAGCATTTTCACTGGCCTTCATGTTGTTTTCCACTGTTTACTAACCTGTTTTCCAGCCCATCTGTTACGTCAAATGAGACACGCTAATAATAAAAAAGAAAAAACAGGAAAGCGTACTTAACTGTGATCTACTGGAAATGGGAAAGCAGTCTATTGACTATTTTTTGCAGGTTTTCCCGCTTTTGAAAAACCCACATTTATGCACTAATTTTGGTGGAGAAGGGTATGGGTCTGCCATCCACCCCAACCACTTCTGTGTGACTCCAGCACAGTACATGAATGTAGGAATTTAAAGAAACGCTGTCTCTAAACATAATCCAGGCAGCAATTATGTTATCATCACAGTGTAATTATGAAAGCAATTTAGTAATACAAACATACTTTATAGGCGACCAGGCGATGAAATCCTGAATGGATCCTTTTAAAATAATCATTTTAAAGTCAGTGGTTCAGTACGGGCTGGCAAATTCAAATATAATCCCCTAAGGTATATATTTCATCGCTGACCCTGAGCCATTTGACCTAAATACACATTTTATGGGAAGGCATGGAGCAGGAGCAACTAGGTGACAAAAGCCAAGTTGAGTGGCATTCCCTTACCCATAAAACACTCTTCGTGTGTTAAGCCAGTTAATTGTTATTTAAGAAAGATGCCTTGCTCATGGGCAAACAGAGAAGCTCACAAACCACAGACAAAGACTCAGGCTAAACCCACACAGACGAGCCACTTGTTCCAAATGACCATTCTTGGAGGAATGCAGCTAGGTGGACAAAACCCTTTCTCTACATTTACAAAAACCTGTTTTCTCATGCCCACGTCATCTACACATTTTTTAACGCAGTGCCTAGAACCGCCTGGCAAATTCTGCAGAAAAGGTATTCTGCAATGTTGGCGACAGAATAAAGGCAATTAAACACTGTTTGCACCATGGTTGGACGGCCAGGCAGCCGTATGCCTCGCCAATTAACCTAACCTCATAAGGAAAGAGAAGAGAATCTAGACTCAGAGATTATAATCACACACATCCTCTTTGTGTTCAATCAGTTCTGCATTGTAGCAAATGTATGAGTCTCCTATTTTGCATGTATTCTCCATTAGTACTCCAGTGGCAGTGACAGCTAATTTGCACTCAGATATTGTAATTTAGATATGAAGTGCTTACTTACTTTCACACTTGTGCCCTTGGCTCCCCCTGGGACCATCGGCTATTGACGACTCTCCCCCATCTTAACCACTTCTGGGCAAGTTTCTCCAGTGTGTTCCAAATGTGGCCCGTCACCTTTATTTCAGCCTTCAAAGAAGAAATTAAGTGGTATGTTTTAATTTGTATCATGGCACCAGTGATTCTCAATGCTAGGCCTTTTCATGCATCTTTTGTAGTCTGAAAGAAAGTCTGAATATCTCAAGTTAATTAAAAGCACCAAGCAAAGCACTGCATGTGAATGTACATCTGTACTATTTTCCATTTTTGCTTATCCTAACCTAACCTTTTTGTCTATGACTGAATTCAGTGTCAAAAATAAAGAAAAAATAATATTAATATTACAAAAACTGGCACTACTCATTTAATAAATATATTAAGTTTTGCGACAAAGAAAATACTTTTCCGCCATATTTAGCTGAGTGGGCGATATTAGCGACAATTAATATGAAAGGATGGTCGGCAGTAATTTATTCCCCCCAGTGACATAACCCTTTGATTATATATCAACTGATTCTGCTTAAGTCACAGCCTACAAGATGCTATGATCTGTTGCATGCTGCTTGTTGTTAATTCAGCCAAACAATCAACTTTGTCCAATTATTAACTTGATGGAAATATTAAAATTATAGATAATTTATAGAATTAAATCAAATGAGGGCTCACTTATTCATTTCACAAGTAACTCACTGGGAATCCCCTGGAAAGTGGATCATTTCCAGAACACTGAAATAGCTTAAAGGAAAAGTCTGCTTTTAGAAATAATGTTCTCAAATCTGATAGGAGACAATTAAGGATCCTGCTTAACATGGCCACAGAGAACATGAGTAAATAGTGTGGACATGACAGACATCCTAGCCTGTGACTAACATGTGCTAAAAGGTTTGAAAATTAGTCTTCCTTTAATGCGTTTATAAGAAACTGTCCTGCGATTAGTCAAAACACATCAACCATTGTAATCATCTCCAATATACAGCTATCTAAAGTAACTGGTTTAACATATTTTTTTCTAACCAACATAAACACATGCAAACCAGCGCACATGCAACCACATCCACCAGTGCATCTCCCCTCTGCCCTCTTGTTTCCTCTCTTCTCCAAGAAGCCACTGAAATTCAGCAGTGACTCATGATTAAATAAGGATCTAACAATTTTGTTACACAATTGGTTAATATTATGACTAATTGTCATTTGCTTTGTTTTTGTTGCTTAGATCCATTGTCAGGTTGTGAGAAATGTTCCAGTCAAGCTACAGCCCTGACAACCAGTGGGTGTTCAGTCAGAGAGATGACGGAGAGGGTTTCTATGATTCTGGACCACATCCACATAGCTGGCCTCAGTTCTGTCCCCCTCGGCCCAGCAACAACGTCTATCTGTCCCGCTCTCAGCTTCCCTACGGCGGAGCCTACACCAGAGCACACATCCCTGAATGGTGCCAATCCCACAACACAAGGATGGTAGGTAGCCACAAGAAAATGTTGGTTAAAACTGTATAAACTAGAATCACAGCATTTATCATGATTGTTATGTATCTACAACACTGAGGGTTTCCAGCCATGCTAGCAGATTAGTGAGGCTGTACTGACGATGGTATCATGTACCAGGGCCGTAATCACCCATTTAACATTGATGGTGGTGGCGGTGGGGTGGGGCATTTTCAATCAACGCCTTTTGCGACCCAACCCTCCAGGGGGGAACTCAAGGGAATTCAGCCCAGGAGAAATTTTTAGACCTCAACAGCTACACTAACCATTTTTGAGCATTTTGAAACAAAACTCTTACATCAGGGCTTCTCAAATTTGATGTGTGGGTGCCATTTTAGGGAGCCAGCACATGCTCAAGGGCCACACAGAAAATGTGTGACACTATGACTGTTTTTGTGACATTTTTTATACATACATAAGCCACTAACACTTTACAAAACCTGTAACAATTTACAGTGATATAGCCTACATAACAGTCATATTACATTCTAGTTTTCTGATTTTTTTCAATACATATAAAAAGGACGAGATAAAGACACAGTACAGTGTTTGAAATTGATTGTACCTACCTACAGCAGTCGAGCAATGGCTTCTGCTGGGGTACGGCAATGCCATCTGGACAAAACATGCATAGAGCCCATTGTAATAAATGGCAATAACTTAAGTGTATTTATGATTATGATTACTTTTGGATGGTGGTGCATGGTTGCCTTCCATAACATAGTAAATATCTGAATATTGGAGTGGATTTCCCACCCAGTAAATAATATAATAATTGCCTAAGCATGTATAGTTTACCCTGCTCAACAGCTTAGTTTAGCATGTTAGCATGTTAGCATGCAGTGCAGCTGAGGTTGTGCTGATTAAAAATGTCACCAGTTGCAGGTATTTGGTCATAAACCAACCAAACCAAAAGTTAAAATTAAGATGTGATGATATCACTAGATAAAAAGTTGAGAAAAGAAAAGTTATTACAGCTTATCTTGAGATAGACATAAAAAAGTGCATGACAATCTCTCAAATAGTTGATTAGATATTAGGGTCTCAGCCGAAGCGTCAAACCAACCTGGCACATCAACGCTGCCATCCATAGAGCTTGTTCTCTAATTAGACAAAGTTTAAAGACACTTACTGATTAAAAATGCTATATATATATATATATATATATATATATATATATATATATATATATATATATATATATATATATATAAATATAAAAAACACTCTTGCATTTGTGTTTCATTTACATATCACCTCACATAAATGGATTAAAGTCTGCTGTAAGGATCAGTAAATATCCCTATCTTGCTTTTGTCAACACTTTGCTGATCTCCAAATGGCAGCTATGTTTCTCCTGTGGCTTTGTTTTTTTTAGTGCATTGCTCCCCCATTGTTCCTCCCAATCTCTTTACATTACATTGCATTATACAGAGTCAGGACAAAGAACTGTGATCACAATGCAAACAGCTACCACCTCCAGTTTGAAAGCTCTGCCATCAGTGTGAGTTTTTGTTATCCACAAACTCCCCTAATTGCCTATATACCACCACAGGTATATAATCACTGAGCCGTCAGGTTAAAAAATGTTGTCACACGTATAATTACGGAGCTCCATTAAATGCATCAGCTGTCATCAATATGAAACCCAACGAGGTCGTAAACACAGCGGGCTTCCTCTGGTTAACCTCCTCATGCCTGCTGGCTGTATGTAAACAACATCAATGACACATTGTTGTCTACTCATCACTCATCACAGCCATTTAGAGGCCTTTGAATAAAAAGGTTACGAAACAGGGTTGTTAAAGTTTAGAAAGGCTACCTGTTTTACTGATGTAAGTCTCCACAAATGCTGCTCTGTGCTTACAGTATGTTTTTAACCATCTGCCACTGATACATACGATCCTGACTGGGACGATATTGCTGCACTTCACACATGTCGGGAACCATCTGAATGCACTGTGTGTGTTAGGGGCATTTCTTTGGAATTCAGTCTCCAGGGATTGTAGCGCCATTGTCCAGGCAACTAAAAACCCTCCACAATGTGCTGACAGATCACTGAGCCATATCTGGCTACTGCAATTACTGTATGCCATTCGATGCATGCATACTGTGTGTATTCATGTGCTCTTGCGTATGTGCATTTCTTTCAGATTGCACGAAGATTGCAGGCCTCATATGGGATTTAAAAAAAAAAATCTATTTTCCTGCTTTGCTTTGATGCAAAAGTGAGACTGAATTTTGGATGTTTGGGATACTATTGTGAAAGGAGCCAAATGACTCCCAGATCGGCTGTAGCTGTCTCTTAGGCTTTGGGGAGGGAATTCCTGGAAGGGAGATATGAATCAGACTATCAGAGGAGGAGGAACAGAAAACATCCCTACATTAGATGGATGACTGATAGACTTCAAAGCTTTGTTGCAGTATGTTTTCTCTCTTCTGTTGGAGGCCTTTCATGTGCTAAAGTTGCTCTGGTGTATGATGTGTGTGTGTTTGTGTGCATGAGGAAATGCGTGTGGGTGTTTGTGAGTAGATACCAGCCTCAAGGTACAGACTGCCCCCTTTGGTACCTGAGGAAAAGAGGTTAGGAAGATGCAGGTGAAGGCGAAGGGGGGAAGATTCCTCCTCCAAATAAAAAGAACAGAAATGCCTCCCTGATGCCATTAAGAAAAAACAGATCTTAGCAGAACATTAAAGGTCTAGAGTGTAAAATTTTGTGGCATCTGGCTGTGAGGTTGCACTTCTGCCATGTGCCAAGTGTGTAGCAGAACTACAGTGGCTGACGTGGTAACGCAAATGGCCCTGCCTAGAGCCAGTGATTGATTTGTCTGTTCTGGGCTACTATAGATCAACATGGCAGACTCATTGGAGGAGGCTTATTTTAAAGCCCTGTTTCCACAAAACACTTTGGGTATGGTACTTTTTGAACCAGAAGTAACTGTTTAGACATGGTACCTAGACCATACCATGCCCAATTAGCATTTCCACCACAAACAGTACCCTAAACTGCGGATGGGGTTGTTGTCACTCACGGCTCCGTCCAGCACTCACTGTATTTCGTCTTAATAGATGGAATGTCCGCACCTCGTTCATCCACAGAACAAGGTTGCATGCCGACATTTTCAGACGAAATAGAACAGGCTGCAGTGAGAGTTTCTCTTGATAGGATATTTAAAAATAGCAGGTTTGTGGTGTAGTCCTTCTCAGGCAAGCTCAGCAGGCTCGAGCCACAGGAACAACTCTTCATGATGCTTTTTTTTCTCCAAGTGAGGATTAGAATGTACACAGTTCACATAATGTGTTTGAAATTAATATATTTGTAAACATTTGAAGATCCACTCATTACTAAAAGTCTGTGTCATCCACGAGAGAAACCAGCCACAACTCAGCCCTGAGCAGAGTCACTGTGCACTATTGACCAATCAACGGACTGCAGTGTTCACAGCTCCACCTTTTAGTACCAGATCTGCGTACTCAGTACCCCAACAGAGGGGGGACCAAAATAGTGGACAGTGCGGAATGGTTCCATTGGTACCATCCACAACTTTTCACAGTGGAAACGGAAAAAAATGTGTAGGCTGTAATTCACACATACACAAGGCTTCTGTTAACATATGTATGGATAATATGTATGATTTTTGCCAACAGATGCCCCTAAATCCTACACACTGGACCTTTAAACTACCCATGTTCCAATCTCTGAACCCATCGGATGTCGACTGGGTGCAACAGCCAGTATTTCGGGGGCTCTGATGTAGCCAGCAAATATATGGGCTGAGACGTCCTCCTCACTGTGCTGGTCATTTTAGCTAATCCCTATTCATAAATATGTGCATATGAATGTAAATAAAAAAATAAAAAAGCTAATAAAAAGATAAATCGTCATCAAACGAAAGCCAATAGGTTCCAAGAGTTAGAGCTTTGATTCGCCCCAAGAAATCAGGCCCCACCCTACATAAACCCAGCTTTAACTCAATATGCACCTTCCCCTACAGAATGTTCAGAACAGCCCAAAACCTGTCGTATGCCATATACATTAAATAGGGATTGTATAAAATTTGTCCTCAGTAATGAGAGGTGGGGTGATAACAACACAGCCCCTACATTATTCATGGCATTCATAACCAGTACACCCGTGCTATAAACTGTATGAACTCTGCTGTTCAACTGCTGCACAAAAGCTGTCAACTGATTTGTTTTCTACTCCCCTCATGTGCATGACGTTGCTTGGAAACCCGTCCACATGGTCATCAAACTCCCACTGTTTCAATATATGGAGGTCAGCTTTGCAACGACATCCACAGCAACTTGCAGGTCTAGATTCTATATGATAAAAAAATGCTTGGCACACAGTACAGTACATAGAGTATTAAATCACACAAACAGCTTGGTGTTAGGCCAGCAGCATGTTTCAAAATCAAATCTGGTGAGTTCTGAAAGTGCTGTCACATACAGCAGTAACACTACAACTCAAGGCTTGTCTGTCTAATATCCGTGGCAGAGCCTGTGAGTCACGGTGGAAACAGACACATAGCTTCAGTGTGTTGTGGGGTGGTGAATGCAATGCAAAAATTTCCACAAATTCAGCCGGCCAGCTTGTACACACTGTGGCAATCAAAGACAAATCCACGGTGTTTTGTTTGGGATCGTCACTTTTTGTAGATACACTCCACACAATTTCACAAGAAAACATCAAGAGAGGAGAAAAACTAAGAGGAATGCGAGAGACTGAGAAAGAGCACAGATAAAAAGCAGGGTGTCAGGGCAGCAGGGACACTAGCAGGCCAAAGCATGCGAGAGCAGCAGTGATTGGTTTGGACCACCCATCTGGACTGGCTGAGCGCCTGGGCTGGCTGGACTGCTGTTTGCCCGCCGGACTGAGTGCATGGATGAATGAATGGAGGGATAGAGACAGACAGAAGTCCCGTGTGATGATTCGGATAGATGGAACAACGTGTTGGAAACATTAAATATGTCAATGGAAAACACACATGCTATCACCAGCAACCGCACGCAATTAGGACTCATTCTGTACATGGTATATCAGTTCAGCAAGGTTCAGGGTCAGTTCAGCTTCATCCGTTGGTCACATAACATAAAAATCTGTAGGCATGTTAACCATTTTTCAACCCAGTGACCCTGAAATGCAGTTAATCATAGCAGAGTCCCTTACAGTATATATAACTTCATAATATGTAGATTAATTAGATATTATACAACATGTAGATTCATCCAGGCAACGTGATTGGTCAACTAAACTTTGAGAATGTGATCAAATCAGCATGACAGTACCCCATCCTCATCATTCAAAGATATCTTAGTTACAACAAGTCAGTTTTGTGTTTTGTGGTATTTGTTCAGTTTAAGGAGATCCCACGACCTCTATAAAACGTTAACTCAAGTTGGCTGGCTGACTCAACGTGAAGTAATGATCGTCTCTGTTGCTGGGTCATTACTAAGGGTTTGCCTACTTCCTGGAATAGTAAGCCTGGTTTCATTGCATAGGAGTCAACCATAGACTGTATAGAAAGATGGATTAGGAGTTTCCAATTACTCCCACTCTACAAAAATGAAGTAAAAATATCCCAGACATGACTGCCATTTTGGGTCTTTGCAGTGGCCATCTCTCTCTATATCAAGTACCGCCTTTTTACCTGTCTGACTAATTGCAAACAGCGCCATTAATCACCAGCACACTGACTGGCACTCACAGCTGTCAATCAAGATGTCACAACCTCTTTTTATAGCATTTAATAACTAATTGAAACCAAACTTATCAGAAAAATTTAAACTTGAACATATAGCAATGTGATAAGAACTATATAAAATGACAGAAACTGATTTAATTTACGTGTAATTTAATCTTTTAGTTTGGCACATATCCCATCCACGAACACAGACGGGACGGTGTTTATGACCTATACTGCAGCCAGCTACCAGGGGGGCAATCCAGATGTTTTGGCTTTACTTTTGGGGTGCTGTCATGCCCTGCATCTTTATAAATAGTCTATGGAGTCTACTGATGTGACTAATTGTTTTCCAGTTATTAGTCTGACCCCATGTATGTCCATGAAAAAAGAGATACCACTTGCAAAGCCTCCAAATATAAGTACTTTTTCATTATATCGTATTTGGTTGATAAATGTTGTATAATCACAATAGTAAATAAATTACACATACATGTATAGAATAATAATTAAATTACCTAAAATAAACCATTGAAGGGTAATGTCTGTATTTTTCAGCCTGGACTCTATTTACCATGTTTTGAGTGATTATTGGGAACAACAGTTTTTAAAATTGATCCAGAATAGAGAGAGATGGCTGTAACAGCACAACAGACCACAGTGTAACCCACCTACGGTATGTTTGCACCAGCTTCCGTCCAATAAAAGTGCTTGTTTTTGCCACTGACAGGCTCAGATTGTTGTTACAAGTGTCTGACAACTTATGGAAAGGATCCCTAGAAAGACAGACTGTTTTGTTAGAGAGTAAGATCCTTTTTGTTCAACTAGAAACAGCCCTGAAATCGCCATTGCTAAACCCACTAGACTTCATATAAATAATCAGTAATTTTATCATTGTAAAACTTCATTCAAAGTCAACAGACCCTAAACAAAACCCACAAAAAGCCATCTTGGTTTGTCTTTCCACTGTTTCAACAATCACCAGCCCTGGTCTGGTTTAAATAAAATCTTAATTCACTCAAGATATGAAAATATACTGGCTCTATACATGCTAAAATTACTGTGTAACATACTGAAGTAAGCCTTTAAAATACTGATGAAACGTTCCTTTTTTTACATACGTTTTGTACACTGAATCTACTTACAATCCATTTACAGTTTACGATGTGTCCATGAACCTTTCATTCATCTGCACAGTAGTTGTCGTGAGACAGTCACACAGCTGGCAGAGAGTGAGAAGTCAGGTTGATGTATATTTGCTAATTAGATCTGTCTAGAAAATCCTAAATAGCAGCCGATAGTTTCGGGACATTGGTTTTACAGGTCAGTTGCACTAAACCTGTTTTTGACCCTATCTGCATGCTCAACCCGTCTAATTTACACAGCACACTCTAAATGAAATTAGCTAATCAAATGAAGCCTCAGACTTAATTTGTGTTTTCTATGTTCACCTGAGAGAATTATCCCAAAAGGGACATTGGTCTCACTCGTTTTTGTTTTTTTTCAGTGCGCCCCTTTTCTTACAGTTCTGTGTTAAAATTTCGAGATGTAAAACATACACTTTCATGACAAAAAAAGAAAACAAGTAAAAATTCCAAATATAGAAAAGGATTACCATGAATGGTTCATATGTCATTATGCAGTCTTAGTATGGAGCCTGGCCTAATACATACAAATCTTATTTTAGATCAGCAGCAATGAATACATTATTCCTTTGCTCAACAAAATAACATTTAGACACCACTCCTTTTGATATTGCATGTGATAGAAATATCATCTTCCTTTGCATAATTGGGTGATGAAACTTCTCTCTTTTGGAGAGATTTTCTGCAGAGGTCTTTCCCCTGACCCCTCCTGATATGGCAGGGTTATCTGAGACACTAATCGGATTAGACAGAATAGCCCTCTACATGTTCCACGTTCAGTTCTTTAGTGTCTCACATTGGACATAACTCCATCCTAACAACACACATGTACACACACATCGCCGCCCCTCCAGCTCACCCTTGACCTCCACCTATGCTGATTGTTCTTACTGTGGCAGAGATCAGGCCATTAGACTGTCACGATAATTGACACGCAGAACAAAAACACGGGCCACTTCTGGATGAAACATATCATAATCCCTCAAGGTGGGGCGGTGGGGGGTTTCAAGGCCACCAAGATAGCTATTCACAGCATCCAGAGACATGGAGGGACCTCCGGGAAAGACATTGTGAGGTGTTGGTATGAGACTTGGTATGACACCCCTGGGAAGAATGGTGATTAGTAACGAAGAGGATTGACTACACTCTAGGGCATTTGTTGAAACATACACATGGCATTGGCTGGTGCTTTCTTAATGCTACTAATGGTAGTGAGCAAGTTAAGGATGTCGTTAAGGAACAAGCTTGTTCTTGCTCCTGCTAAAATTATACTTTCGCAAAAATACACAAACATATTTGTTGATTTTTGCAATGATGGATCAATTCTTAACATCGAAAACATAAACATAAGTCTGCACACTGTAGAATTCTGAAGTGCAATTACTAGCACATCCATAAGTGACTTTTTGAGCAGTCGCTCTTCTTCAAAAGTCTCAATAACACCTGTGCAGAGGTTGATAATGACAGGAAGATGACAATGCCTACATAAAAAACGGTGTACATAAAAAGACTGCGCAGTGCTAATGTTGTGTTCACACCAATTTTCTCACGCAACTTTAAATGCTAGAATATTTTGTGTTGACTCACTTCATATGCACATGAAATCAGTGAATCGATGAGCGTACCTTCGCTGGTATGTCCTCGGTGTTCTACATCCCCTGAGGATCTAAACTGTGATTGGCTATCGTGGTGCAAATTGATCACCGAAGTTCAGATTTTTCAACTCTCATGAATAAGTGTATGAAAAGAAATAACGCTACTTGCTTTATTCGCGGCACTTAATCTGCATATTTTGCATAATTCGTGTCGCGTCCGTCGTGCTGCCCTACAGGAATTTGTGTCTAATCGCAGATTTACATTGACTTTACATGTAATTAACTCACACAAATTGTTTTATTTGCTCCCGGTGTGAACACAACATAATAACACTAAGCAACACTGTCTACGAAAATAAAGCCAGATTACATTTTCTAAATTAACTTAATGAGGAAATATTGTTATTTAACGCATCTGACAAGTTGCAAAAATGTTGATACTTAACTTATCACTAAAATGTTCACTGACATGGCATTTATTTTATTTCCCCCAAAACATGTGATCTCACAATGCAATACCTGCTTGCAACATTATTTTAAGGAGACCTATATGTTAATATGTCAGGTGCTCATTTTAAATATGGCCAAAGTTTAAAAAAATGAGGTAAATGTATAATCCTTTCTAAACCAGAACCTCAGGGTCAGACCGTTCTGACAACTGTTTCCAACTTTTGCGCTGCTTTTAAGACTCAGCTCATGACGGATTTCTTTATATAGTCATCTGCTCCAGGCATGCTACTGAAAGTGTTTACATTATATACACTGCTACATGCTAACGTCAGTTAAACATGTAAACTTGGTTGCAAAAGTTGTTAGTTTCTCCCTGATTTCAATATACATTCCTGCTGAAACATTCCCGGTTGTGAAGATTTATGTTTAGAAACTTTAATTAGTAACTATTCATGATAGATGTTCCACTTTACACCCACAGTATGAGGAAATTAAAGTGTTTTTTGAGAATTAAAGCATGTAAACATGTTTAAGTAGAAACCCAAAATACAAGTATGGACCTGAAAACGACAATAGTAGGTCCCCTTTAACTTCTTTATGGTTATATTTAGAAACCGGCAGCACTTGATTAAGGTTAGAGGAAACAGGGAAAACAATTTGGCAGTATATAAACATGATTCCTAGGCAACAAGGTTGTACTATGAGGCAGGATTTTACAACTCTAAAAAGTATCATACTATAAATAGGGTGTTCATGTTACAAAGTTACCTATCGGGCATGCATGTGTAAACAATGATGCTACTTTGTGATATATATTTTTGGCCGGAACCCTCTGTACTGGCGCTGAAGCTGGGCTACTGTCTCAGTGCCATTGAAAATAATGAGTGTGCTGGTGTTTTCACAAAGCGCTGTTGTCTGTCTGAATGTGGCCAATGTCTGCTTGTTTATCTACATTTTCCCTATCTGATTTGTACAGATACAGTCAGGGTGGGCTAATGATCGTTACCTGGACTGACCCCATCAGTTGATGGGAAATATAGCTCATACTGTGTAGCCCTCTCCTCACAAGTGCGTCAGCGGCCCCTAATTGATTAGTACAAGTTAAGTTTGAAAATCTGATTACACCTTTGCCATTAGGGCTTCCAGAGGCTTTCCTTGTTTTTTTTTCTTTGCTCAAGGTATTTTGTCCTTTGTGTGTTCTTTAACTTTGATGGTCAATGTGCTATCTGTATGTGCTGTAGATACAATCATGTATATTTGCATCACTGCTTCAAACTAAGATAAAAGCCAGGAATTATATTTCAAAATGTGTTTTATATCTTACACTTATGGATGGGACAAGTGATAAGGTTTTATGTGGATAAGATCAAGCAGTAAAGCAATCAGTGACATGTTAGAAGGCCATTGTTCTCTGTGTATTAAGAGACAATGACTGATAGTAATTATCTTAACAGCACGAGCCTCATCAAACCAAATACTCTATACCCCAACTCCAAACTATTTATCAAAATCAAATCCAACATTGAATCTACTTGAAATTTGAATCCTTTTGAATCCCTTATTGACTCATATTAAGTTTACCTTTAAATATTTGCAACTAAAAAACTTAAGCTTGGGTTTTGTTGGCTGAGAAGGCATAAACACTGCAGTGCCTAATTGATGTTCACAACCTGTAGCTTGTGAACTGGGACTAGGATATCTTTTCATTAGTTTTCAATCGAAGGGTATTGTTCAGTGTGATGTTATATTTGAGCATATACCAGGAACAAACAAATTTCCACTCCCACCCACCCCAACTGGTCATTAAAGGTACACTCTGCAGGGTTTTCCTAAAAAATAATCTACTGACTCATACAGAAGTAATCCCTCTAAATCATCACTCATAACCCACTAGAAGTGTGTTACAGTTTATTTTTCTGCAGAGACTCTGCCCTCTGCCCTCTGTCGTATTTTCTTATTTTCTGTGCTCAGAATGTTTATGGGCGTGTATCCCCACTCTGCTCAGGTGAGCCTTTCAGGTCAGCCCTTCTGTGCGTGCATGCTCTCCCTGTGTCAGCGTGGGTTTTCTCCGGGTACTCCAGCTTCCTCCCACAGTCCAAAGACATGCAGGTTAACTGGTGATGCTAAATTAGCCAAAGGTGTGAATGTGAGTGTGAATGGTTGTCTGTCTCTATGTGTCAGCCCTGCGATAGTCTGGCAACCTGTCCAGGGTGTACCCTGCCTCTCGCCCTATGTTAGCTGGGATAGGCTCCAGCCCCCCCGTGACCCCCAACAGGATAAGCAGTTAGAAAATGGATGGATGGATTAGTAATAGCAATAATAAGAAGTGAATACAATGTTTCAGAAGCTTGGATTTAAGCGTAAGAGGTCAGTGACAACATAATATACTCACACCACATGGGGGCCCTAAAAGTATGTTTCAAAGAGCCTCCGAATTTTGTATAATTTCTTATTAGATCCACATAAAGCACAGTAGATTTTCTCAAGCTTCAGGCAAGACATTAAGTTCTCAACCATAGAGAGTGTGTGGGTGGGGCAACACCTTTCCATCCCAGCACTACTACATATGGGAGCAGTAAACACCAGAGCATTGATGTTTAGTTCAGTTGTGCATCCTCATTGGCAGCTCCTGGAAGATTCGTAAACTGAAGTGAAATGATCAGCTATATAATTTCTCTAGAGCAGAACTGCAATGCTGTGGGTCCCACAAAAAGAACCAGTCCAGTGATATGATCACTACATTGATTTTTACATAACAACCCGACTGTGTACTACAGTAGATGTAGTGTCTTGGTCAACAGCATGTGCTCTGGCTGTTGTAACTACCGACCGTACTTTTGACCTTTTGATTCACTGATGCTCTCTTTTACCACTGAGCCACACTTCCTCTGGCACTGATGCCACCAGGCCTAAAACCCCATGCACCTAATACAGCCATTCATCCAACCGTTCAACCCTGGGCATCACAGGGGCCCCTGCATACTCCGTAGCCTTTATAAGATTAATGCAATGGATGGAGCAGGTGTCTGCCAAAATTCCATTCCTATTTAAACCTCCAGGCCCATACCAGCAACCTAATCCTATTAGGCCTAATTGAGTGAAGTCGACAGTCTTTTTCAGTTAAACTAAGTTCACGCACTAATAGGATTCAAAAGGGGGCAAAAAAAGGTACAATGCGTAGAGAGTTGTCGTGTTAGTGTGTGGCTGGGGAAGTGGACAGTGTGCATCAGGGAGCAAGTGAGCAGGGACTGTGTGTTGGGACCAGTAGAGGCTTCCCGCTGGGTTTGGGGATCTGTGCTTAAGGAAAAAAGGAGGGAGTGGGCTGGAGGTCTCCCCCGGAGGCTAGATAAGCTCAGAGGGGGGAACGAGAGCAACATAATTGGTATTCGGGAACCCCTAGTGTGTTTGTGTGTGTATCTGTGTCTGTGTGTTTATGATCCATGTGTACGAAACTGTTATGTTTGAGGAAATCCACCTTGTATCCTTGGATACTTGAACAGAAACAAAGATTTTAGCATCACATGTATGTGTATGTATGAGATTGAGAGGACATGTGCTGTATGAATACAGTCACACTCACTCTACTGTCATTTCACAGTTAACAGTACCAGAACAAAGAGGAATTTAAAGACATGGTGTAAAAATATTAGTGAAATTGATCAAACATTCATCTGAATATGAGCACACGCAGTGGATTCTGTAGAGTAAAAATGGAGGGATATATTATATCATGCCCCATTTAGCAATTCACAAGGGTAATGTGTTTTTTTCCCCCATGAAATCTTCATTGTCAAACAAGGAATGTTCATAGAGTAGATATACATCGAACATAGGCAATACAATGCAAAATATGACTAGCTGATTTTACTTAAAAAGAACCCATAAAACCAATTGCCTTGAAACAAATAAGTCATAAAGGTCCAGTGTGTAGGATTTAGGGGGATATATTGGCAGAAATTGAATATAATAAGTATATTTTACCTGAAAATAAAAATAGCTCACTACCATGTCTCTACAGTAGCCCAGAACAGACAAACACTGGCTCTAGATAGGGCCACACATGTTACAGTTTTTTGCGTTTTTATGTCGTCCTCTGTACTTAGAGGCCCATCTGTGACGAGCAATGTTGGAAACACATTGATTTGTAACGTGAATTTATTCAGTGTTTATACCAGTTAAAATCACCATGCCCATTTGTTTTGGAGAAGAAGAGATCCCTGTGGATAATTCGCTCCCAGTGAAAGCCTCCTGAACGTCTGGATCTTAACTTATCAGAGATAAAAAGGGAGCACACATTAGCAGGCGTTGGGCTGGCAGCCCGTCTCCGACATGCCAAACAGCAGAGAAACGCTGATTTGTGACATGAAACTACTTTATTCATGGTTATAATGGTTTTAAACACCTGGTCCGTTTGTTCTAGTGAGGAAAAATCGTTTGCAGATAATTCAGCTCCCGGTGAAAACCCTGTTTCACAATCAACATTGGAGGAATTCTAACCGGGAAAAGTTTCAGCTTGTTGCAACCTGCAATCCTCACTGCTATATGCCACTGAATCCCAGGGTTGGAAATGAACTTTGTGTCCACACACTACTGTGGCTGGTGGATTCCAACATTTAACAGCCACTATATTACCCTTTTTTTTTTCTTTTCGGCTAGTGAGTGAGGTATATCCAGCTGCCACTTGCATATTTTTCCAGCATGTGGCTGGTGGCTGGTGCTAATTTCCAACCCAAAATCTTCCACACTGAAACTTTAGGTAACATTTACTTTATAATGAGCGAACATAACTTAAGACTAATAGTTATATTTACTGTACTTTTTTCAAGGCAATCAGTTTCCCAGATTTTTTTTAAAGTAACAGCAACTTTGTACAGAGTAGCATGAACAGCAAATAGATGCATGTTTTTTCCCTTTTATGAGATCCAAAAAATAGAAGATAAAAAAACAAGTAGCAACAAAAAGCATTTTCTGTCTTAATTACTTTCCCATTATTTATTCGAGGATACTCTTGCATTAAAAACTTCCTGGCCCAAGAGCAACCACAAGATATGATCTACAGTGATACATCCTCAAGCCAAAAGACAATAGGAAACAAAAGGCTGGGCTTGTCATATCATTGAATCCTTAAGGTTTTTGGCTTGTGGCTACCAAATGATCTTATCAGGACCCTTTGTTGACATCCCTCCCCCTTTGTCGCCTGCTAAAAGACAGTTTTCCTCTGAGGCAGACTGCACAATTATTTTTTTCCCACAGAAACTAAAGGAGAACAAAACTAAAATAAATACCATATATGCCAGAATTAAAAGATCACATGTTGTGTATCCTGGGCTTTTCCTATATTTAAGAGAAGTGCAATGTATTTGTTAAAATGTAGAAACAGTGATGCGACTCTCTTTAGTTTATCTTCATCCCAAAATAAGTAAAGCCTTTCCAACTGCCCATTAAAATTGGCTCGGACTGTGAAAAATCCAGTGTGACAAACTTTCAAGTTCAGGGAACTTTTGAAAAGAAAGACCTCATTATGTTTGTACAAACTGTACAGAAACTTACAAAAACCTAAGTTTGCAGTTTTGTGTGCAGTTATGTTAAGGACAATTTCTAAGCAAACCAGCTGCTGGCTACAGCCTAATATTAAGCATAAAAGTCATATCAACGTTCTCATCTAACTTGTCAAAATGTGCATAAATTTATTTCACAACATATCAAATTTTAGTTTTTTTTCATTCAAATAAGGCTATTTTAATAGCTTTAAATAGCTTTTATTAAAAATGACTGTGCTGAGTGACACTCGGCAGTCGTGATATAGGCAAGGCTTCACAGACACACACCAAATTAAGGAGGTCAGAGTGGGACACAGTGTTTAGCCAGTGGCGTCAGTGACACAGACGTGGCCCGAGGGCATAACCTTTCAGGGCTGCCCACAGCCAGAGGTGCTACATGGGACTCCCTTTGAAGAGAACACATCCAAAAGGACTTGAGAGACAAAAGGTTAGCATAGGCTGTCAGTGATCTTACATGACCTCCTTTCATGAAGGACAATCAGACAACAAAGGCACTGAGGAGGACGTTGAAATCTAATGGCAAGTGAAAAAGAAGATGTTATCTGGGGTTTTAAAGGCATAGAAGTGAATTAACAGATTAATAATTGTTTTATTGTTATTTTTCACAGCACTGTTAATTTTGGCACCTCTTTTTTGTCACATTTAAGTTTTCTGACTATTGTCAGTTTTAGAGGTGACCCCAGATAGTTGACCTAAGAAAAGTGATCTGACTGCCAATCTCGCAGTTGAATTATCAGTTGCAGGAAAATGTGGTTATGAAAGAAGGGATCATTCTATTCAGGCTATATGGGGATGCTGAATGCCTGATTTTACATAAAATTACTTGATTTCTCACGATTTATCATAGCCTATTTCGCAAGAAATTTATTACTCACATAAGAACGTAGTGCTCACAGAGTGCTTTTTTAGGGTCAAAAGTCCTGTTACTAACAATGAAAGCAAGTTGAAACTGAGCTAAGTGTCTATCTGTCTCCTCTGCTTCCTATCAGTACCAACATGCACACACACTTACACATGAACCCCTGACACACAACAAACTATGCTGGATGAACTGTGTCCTACTATAAATTAAGAAAACAAATTGTTTAATTGGGTGTGCTCTTTTGTTTGGTGTGGAAGAAATAAATACTCATGTCGCAAATAAGAAAAAAATTTTGCAAGAAGAAAAGAAAAATGCAGTTCGACTATCAACTGACAATTGGCAACACTTGACAAATTAGATCAACGTAAGACATTTTAGCCAAAGTTTTGTTGTGTATTTCTTAAATTTTATCCTGCATTTTTATGTTTTCTAAACATTCTGGGACTACAACTGTTGTTATCGTTGATGTTTACAGTTACCATGGTTACAGGTGTTCTCGTCTATTGCGAGGTTAGCAGAAATGATGCTGTTTACTTAGCTTCACATTGCCAATTTGATGGACCTACAACCAGTCAGAGTAATGAAACGTTACATGGCGCTGGGTGAGTGACAAATGTAATGACAGATAATGACAGCAGGCCGAGATGAATTTTGATGGTATAGCATCAATACGTCTCTAAAAGCAACACATTCTCACTCCAGCCTCGTCACATATTGATGTTTCGTCATGGACTTTCTACGTCCACATAGGACATGGGTGTGTTGGTTGTTGACATTCTGGGACGCTGTTAAAAGTTCTGCCTGTTACATGCATTGTCTTCTTTCAAAACACACTTCCATTTTCACAGTAAATTTACCATTTGCATACATCTTTCAAAATAAACGCACTACGTCAGTACTACAATTTACCTTTTTTTTTCTTCACAACAAACACACATGGTTGGGTTTAGGGAAAAAGAACAGGGTTTGACCTTACAATCTTACGGGACATGAACACTGCTCTTCTCGGGTGACAGTCGGTGGTTGTTGGACCCATCCACCACCACTCCCGCCTACCCCAGTCGCTGCCTTAACTTTTGTCCTTGTCCCTCCCCGTTTCCCTCTAACACCACTGGGCACCCTTAAACTATAACAACAATCGGCCACGTATCATGCTGATGTTAAAGGGCGCCTTTTTTCATTGGTTTCTGATGTCACAAGTCACTGCCCAAGCATCAGATTTCGACGACTTCGGATGGAGACTGGGCTCCTGAAAGAGTGTCGCCATTTTTGCAATCAGAATTTGAAAAACTATTAATCTAGCCTGACAGCTATAAAATACAGCTCTTATCATGAATCTTTACTGGGTGCATATTCATCACTAAAATCTCAGACAAAAAAAACAAGACAGAAAAAAATGAGGCGAAATACCATTGTTTCCTAGAACTCACTTAAAGAAACCACGAAGGTTGCAGGTCAAAAAAAAAAAAAAGCTAGTCTGTAGGAAAGCTGATTGGGGGGCCATAAAGAGCATAAATCTTTAGATTAAACAATACAAATAATGTTCACTTTAATACCTTAAATATTACCCTGCTCATTAAAATGTATGACTGCATGTATTAAAATTAAAATTTTAAGTCCTTTCCTTGAATCATGGAAGCATAGGACTGATTTCAATCAAGAAAATGACCCCTGAAAGAAATAATGTTGGTTTGGACTAGAAACCAGTTAATTAAAAAAAGAAAGATATTCCAATAGTTAGCTTTTGCTTTCTGTTTTCTACAGTGTGTTATGCTGTGCAGTCTGCCTCAAGAGACCTTTTGAAACATTACATTGGGGATACAACTCTGCATCGTCATGGTTCAGATTAAAGGAATTATAAACTGCCCGGCAGATAATTAAACCATTATATGCCGTCTATTCTCCTAATCATGTTAAAGAGGGGTTGCCTTCATAGACGTTTCCTAATCTGATTACATCTGATATCACTTGCACAATGGCATTGCCTTTGTTTCCTGTGTCTGCATGGAATCCCATGTAAATGTCAAAATGTTTTTCCTCTGTGGCAGACTGCACAACTAGGTTTTTTCAGAGAAAGAAAAGGACATAACAAATCAGAAACAAGATAAATATGTGCAGTATATCTCTAAAATAAAAGGTCACATGTTGTATATCCTGTGCCTCTTCCTATGTTAAAGAGAAGCATAATGTGTTTCTTAAAAGTGTAGAGACAGTGATGCGACTCACTACAGTTCATCTTCATCCTAAACTAAGTAATGCGTTTCCAATGGCCGGTTAACTCTGGCTCAGACTGTGAAAAATCCAGAGGCACAAACTCTTTTTAGTTCTTATGGGAACTTTGGAAACAAGGCTTTATTCAGTCTGAAGACCAGTGTTCTAAAAGGAGAAGTGTATTTCCGGAAAAAAAGAAGACATTGTCTATATAACTACCTTTGCTGTGACTGGCAAAATATTAGAAAATGTAGGTGTCCATGTTTTTCAAATATCAACTTGTTTTTATTAAAGGCATAGTTCAACATTTTGGGAAATACACTTCTGCTTTCTTGATGAGTGTTAGATGAGAAGATAACATTTTGAATTTTCCTGAATGCAGTTAAAACTAAACCTGAAGAAAAGCTGTACGAACATCTGCTGTTCTTACCCCCAGACAAGAGTTTAAAAAGCCTCATTCATTAATATCCTCCAAAGTTTTTTCTTAAATTAGTACTTAAGAAAAGTCCTAAGACAAGTCTATGTCAGATTCATGACATGTTCTTAAACCACAGAATTGTTTGCACCTGTAATGATTAATCCCATTGTCCTCCTAAAGCCAGATTTATACTTGGGCATCACCTCTATGCAGAGTCTACGCCATGGCCTATGCTGTTGTGAGCACATATATGTGTGCGGTGATGTGTTAGATCCCCATAAGAGGGCATGAGATTGCAAGGCCATCTGCACACACAGAAATTGAAGAAGAAGAAGGAAAGTTGAGAGAATTATGTCAAGAAACCCAGCTGAAAGTCTAAAGAGAGTGGAGCACCAGACTCCAAATAAAATAAAAAAAAACCCTCACCAGTTCTGACGTGGAAGTACTTCTGGTTATTCACAGTGTAAAGAAGTTGCCTAAAAAGATCTGAGTTTAACCTGAGAAGACCTTCACTGTCCTGAGTCCACCTCAGACACCAAAGACACTTGCCAGAAATACTACGTATTTGTTTGTGTGTGTGTGTGTGTAAGAGAGAGAGAGAGTCCAGTGATGGAGACTGACAATAGAGAGTCAGGAGGGAGAGGGAAAAAAGACACACAGCTTAGTACAATGATAGAACAGAGAGAGGGAGGGAAAAAAAATCAAAGAATTGGAATAATTGGCATAATTCAAGGTGACTGGGCACAGTCAGGGGGAGTGTCAGTGTTGGGCGAATCTTTTGCCATCCTCAAAGAGAGACGGTCTGCACAATTAGCCACACGAACTTTGACCCCGCTCAGAATAATTAATGAATAACAGAGGGAATAAAGACAAAAAGGCGCAGAGCGGTCTGGTTGAGTGGCGAGCGAGGGTAATACATCAAAGAATGCCGTTAATTGGCCCTGTGGCTTTCATTCTTTGCCCTATTTCTTTCAATTCATTGACTCAAAATAATGGGTTCAGGTTCATTATCAACAGGTCGTAAGCCCTGGGAGTGCCAAAATTCAACAGGAGAGTCAGGGGTGTGTGTGTGTGTGTGTGTGTGTGTGTGTGTGTGTGTGTGTGAGTGAGTGTGCGTATGCTTGACAGTGCATGTGTACAAAAATGTGTGTGTCACGGCTTAGCTTTCGCCTGGCCCCCCAAAGTCCTGACGACATCAATCCCACACAGGGAAGAGTTGTGTAGTTGTGTTGAGAAGAGAGCAACAGGCCGCAATCTTAACATTTTTTTTTAGCTGTGTAAGAGCATACAAGTGCAGTTTTTATCGCGTGTTTGTGAATGCTACAAGTGTCGTCACGATGCTGGAATATAACTGGTACGGACAGGTAAGTGAAGCTGACACACCTTCTCCTGTGATGATGCTTTCAGGTGTATTCTGACTGTTGTGATGAGGCCTCAGAGTAAGGCAAATAATAGAAATAATTGATTAAGAATGCAGACGATTACAAGAAGACAATGATGACTGCACAGTGTACTATGTGAAATGTAGCGTAACATATTCATTTACAAATATCACAGAATTCCGACTGTATTTTAATGACTTCAAACCAAAATCTCAAACAATATTTTACTGTCGTGCCTGTTTATATGCTTTAAAATAAAGAGCAGCCTTGTTTGCTATTGCTGTAAAGGGACTATGACAAGTCTGTTAAATGTGAAATTAAAATAAAAGAGCCACCCATATCAAATTTAGGGCTGAGTTATGTGGATTTAAATGGCATTAGACTCACTTAAAATAATTCAACCCTGAAATCACTGTTGGAATCACAATACCAAGCTACATAGAATGAAAGCAGAGCACTGTGCTACAAATTTGACAGGAATACAACTTGATTAAAAAATAGTGGAGACATTGAGACTGATGACGTAAGGAGCAGAGAAAAAAATGACTGTCAGTATAGCAGTACTCACCAACTGTCTGTGTGGCTACAGACTATAGGAAATTAGGTATTACGTTTTCTACTACTACTACCACTACTACTAATAATAATGATAATGATAATGTTAAATAATAAAGTGAAGCACTTCCAAACAATTTTATCTTTTAAAAAAATTAGACATTATTTTTCATCATTGTAATTCTATTACATTTATATTGGACAACATTTAGTTATTGTCCAGTAAAACCTAATAATTCTAAATTTGGTGATTAAGGGCTGTGAAATTTCTAATGTTGTATGTGACCTAAAGCATTTAAAAACCAGAGATTGAAGTGTAAATTGTTTTTCAGGACTGTAAAAATTGTTACATTCCCTACATTTGGGTCAAACCATTACATACTGGATTAGACAAAAAAACAAAGACTCATAAAAAAATCAACTTTTTAAAACATAGATTTGGCAAAACTGTGAGAACTTTAAAGGAACAGGCATTTAACTTTAGTGTTATTGTTGATACTGTAAATTTGGGACTTTCATTCACTGTTAATGAAGCACAAAGTTGAAAATTTGTCCAATAATAGCACACATTCAAGTCTACGTTTTCATACACTCTTTCAAGAGCATCATTTCAACACAGGGGAACACATATGGAACGGGAATTTAGGGGTTCTCCGTTAGGAAATTTTCCTGCGACATTTCCTCTGCTACTTCATGTCTTTAATGGGAGGTGAAGCGGGGGGTACAAATGCACTTGTTATAAATATTGAGGTGGGTTGTGTCCCTCCCAGCCCCCTCCTCGAAGGCTACACCTATGTGATCCTTGTTATTATCTTTGTAATGACTAATAACCCCTTTAATCCCACCTGGTATGATAATAGGCAGTGGGAGTCTTCCTTTATCTGTCTGTGGCTCTCATTCTTTCGTCTTTTCATTTACTGATATCTCAAAGGCAAAAAAAAGGTGCATTTTTGGAGCAAAAACCCCAGGTCATGTGAAACTACTCCCACTCACGCTCAGACCTAGACACACCATGAAAGAGCGAGGGGCAGGAGGGGTGGTTAACTCAATTACCGTAACTTTTTCTGCTCACGGCACGTGATTTTTGTGAGAAATACCTCGCCGCTTGTTACACACGCTGAAACATTTCAGTCATCCTCTTGGCCGACCACAGCACGGCTTTTTCTCTCTACCAGTCTTTTTTTAATGTCATACGGAAGGGTTCCCATACCTGGGTGAGCCATGTCAAGCAATTAATACCCTGAAATACGCCTTTTAAGTGAGTCTTTTGGTCTCTGGGGCTCCCCATTGTGATGAAACGATTGGTGTCGTCTCACGTTAGCCTCGCACAGGTGCCTCCTCTGCCTGCACATCAGATCATTAACATAAGCAGAGATGGAGAGACTGAGTGATGGAGATAAAGAGATAGAGGGAATGAGATAAGGCACAGATAAAGGGAGAGAGTATGAAGATAATATAACTTTGACGTAAATAGATAATGCAGATAGATGTTCAATGTCATGGATTACCTATGTTAACTGAAGTTTGTGTGAGCTGATTTCTGTAACTTGCTGAAATGAATCGAGACCAATGGCAGTTTAGAAGGTAGGAAATCGATCTAAAAACGTATGGTATGCTTCACATAATGATCAGCTGTAACGTAAAGTTTATACAGTTTATATGTAATGGGCTGAAACGTGTACAACCAGCAAGATCCTTTAATCCCTAATGCATTTGCACCCTTGCAAACTGTGCACCCTTCTTTTTTCACACTTTTGATCGTGCCACTCAAATACACTGAGATGAAAGTGATCGGACATGATTATTAATAACAGATATACAACACAGTTTTATGGTCATTTTTTGGTTCACTGATGAGATCTGTCATTGTGAAAACTTCACAGACAGCAGGGAAAAAAACAGTAAAGCTACATTCGTTTTAGTTCATGCCTGCATTATCAACGCATAAGTAGGATAAACGCAACGCATGCTTGAACATTGACACTGGTGGGAGTGGAGGAGAGCGAGCAGTGTGCAGGGAGGTTTAGTCAGAAACATCTGCGTTAGATCGATTCATAAATATACCTTTTCTAAATTGTAATTTAGTAGGAGACACTGTGTTACCTACAAAAAAAACATTTGAAAAAAAATACATTCATAAATTACAGATTTTTTAGTGAGGAAAAGGTAGATGTAATTTTAAGAATGTTTTTTTTAATTGAGTGAATTGAGTGTATTTTCATATATCTAAAAACATGTCTGGCATTGACATGTCATGTTGATGTAACTGTATTATAAAACTATAATTGTCCACATATTTTTTTCATGATCCGAAAGGCTGAATGTTAAAAGGATTATGGTCATTTTCCTGACACTGAGGGAGGAGACAGGATGGATGAGCATACAAAGCACAAGACTTTGACACCAAGGTTTGTGCCTTGCATTCATATTACTACTGCCAGAGAAGAACGCCGATACTGGATGATACTTCAGAACCCTAGATCACATTCAATGACAGCTTTGTTTTTTTCTAATGTCTGATGCCAGTGTTTTTAACAGTTTCGCTTTGACAGCTACTGTACGGTTGAGGTTAGGGAAAGGTCATGGTTAAGGCAAATATGGTTAAGGGTTAAGGTTACGCCTCATTTCCACAGAGCTCTGTGTGCCTGTGCAAGTAAACTGTAAATCCATTAATTCCTAGGAAAACCTCTGTGATCTCCAATATGTTGCAAAGTAACTCCTTCCTTTTTTTTTTGTAGTAAATTTGCCTTGAGTACACTGAAAAATCTGAAGTTTTTGCTATATTTGGTTAACATCGGTTGCATGTTAGCTATGTAACTTTGATGCCAATATTTAACCATTTATTGGCAGAGAATTATTATTGTCTTTTAAATATATTTTTTTACCTTTTTTTTTTTCCAAAACAGCCAAAAAGCAAAAACATACACACACACACACACAACAAAAAGTCCTACCCCATATCAACAACAGATGCTCTAGTATGTGAAAATTAGATTAAAAGAAAACAGAGATATGACAGGAAATAAATGAATAGCATGGCACATATGGGTCAAACAATCAGCCATTGCTGAAGAAGTGAAGGAGTGCAAGGGTTTTCAAAGTTTCCAGAATTTGTCCGATTTATGATTGAGATCATAGGTAATCATAGGTCCCAAGGGACAAGAGCGGATATCCACATGCAAACTGTGGGGACGCAAAGAATATTTTTGCTCTGTTACACATGTCAGTTTATAGGTTAATTCTGCTACTCTTCAGTTTACTGCACTGTGCACCACCCAGTTCTGGAACGAAGAGCTAGCTAGGATAGTCTAGAATCGCCTCGACCATTATCAGTAACACCGTCCCGACCCAACAGTGTTGTTGAATCATTGTGATCACCTTCCAGTCTTCCCCCATCTCATCTTACTGAGTAAGTGGTTTTATTTTGAACTGCAGAAACCTTTTAGCATTGTTTACTATGTTTTCACCACTAGCTGTGGTAACAGCAGTAACATAGTTAACAATGCTAAAGGGGTTTTAGAGCTCAAAACTGAGCCGCTTACTCACCGGGGTGAGCTGGGGGGAGACTGGAAGGTTATCACAATGTTTCGACAGCAATACTGTCAGGTCGAGATTGTAATACCCCCTGCCACTGGGATGGCGTTAGCAGTAATCACTGAATGAGCTGCGCTGCTAGCTAGTTAGCATTAGGTCCTTCCTGACCTGGATGGTGCACAGTTGGTGGCCATTGGGCATGTTTTCGCATGTAAACTTGGCTAGTTGGTTGTCTATCAGAAAAGCCAACAGAAATCCAGTGCTAAAACTCTGAGACAATGGAGCGCCAGACTAAAAGGAAAGGCCTCTTGTATTTCACGTCTTTTTTTTCTTACAAATTATTTGTTCTCATTATTGATCAGTGTTGGCCTTTTGAAAGCAAAAATAACCAAAACTGACATCCCTATATGTAACATTGAGAGTACATGCATATTGGTTCATATGTCTTTCAACAAATTATATTACTCCGTGTACATAGCTCATAAGATGGGATGGCAAAACAACAAAAATAATAACTTATTTCCCATTTCTGTGGTGGTGTTTTTGATCAGTCTATAAAGAGATGCATTTCCTTGCATTGAACACTAAGGGCACACTCTGTGTACTATATGAAAATACAGCACAAAACAAACCTGAGTGGAAACAAGGTGTTAATGCTGGTCTGAATTCCTGTCTCTGCACTACCCACCCATCCACCACCCTGACTTCCACATCTAACTTTACGCCTCCATATATACTTGCCTTCACTGGTACTAAACATTGGCAACAGACTAAAATCGTGAGGTTTTTTACTTGGTATTCTCATGTCTTGTGAGGTTTAGGCAAACCTAAACCAAGGTACAGCTGGTCAAGACAATTTCCTCTAAGCAAGGCAAGTTTATTTATATAGCTCATTTCAGCAACAATGCAATTCAAAGTGCTCTACATAAAACATCAAAAGCATCAAGACAAGGTGCAAAATGTTTAGAAATGTTTATGTGACTTGTAGATGCTTCATCTTGGTAAGAGGTTCAAACTAAACATGCAGGCCCAATTCTGAGTCCAAGTCATTCAAGTTCTATGTGTCAGGCTTGCACAGGACCAGTCGATTGGTGAACTTTATTTGGTGATAAGAAGTGGCTGGCATGTGCACTGGAGGAGGCGCGTGGTAGTCTACAACAGAGGATTTGGCAAGGACAGACAACTGGCAACAGCTGAATGATGGAGAAAATAAATTGAACTCAGGCACAGCTAATTACCCAATTTAACCAAGACTGGCAATTGGGGTTATTTGAGGGCGACTGGTGGAGTACTATGATCCAATAAAGGGACCGGAAAATAAAAATGGAAATTTGGAAAAAATTAATATTGATTATATTAACAAAAAAAGACAAAAAAAAAAGGAGATTATGTGCTCTATGTGGGTGGAAGTATGTCCATCGTCATAATATTGCCTGAGAGGGATTCAAGCTAATACATGAGAACTGTGCTGTAACATCATGATCTGGGTGCAGGTCAGTATAAAAACTGAGCAGACCTGCATGTGATAAAAGCCTTCTCTTCTGGCCGTCGCCTCTCACTGTCATGTATCACTGGGTTGAGGAGCACTTGTACTCCTCCCTTCGTCACAGCAGCTCACTCGTTCAAACATCGGGGGCACAAAGATGGCCAAACAGAGCAAACAAACAGCTTTTTGTCCACAGCACTAACCATCTATGACTAGTTCTGGTAAGGTCAAAGTTGATTTAATTTTCTGTTTAGTTCTCATTAAACAGCTATTGCATTATTTAATTTTCCACAATCAAATTAAAGGAGGAGGGGTAATCAATACATCTCCACCAAAAGCGTTTGAACACTGGCTTGCAAATTTAGCCCGCAAATGCACTTTATGTTGGTTAGGGAGAGTAGCATCCTCTTTTTCATGCCATCTTGAAATCTTGAGCTTCAAATGTCAAAGGAGCTGCATTGTATTATTTCTGATTTGGATCTGCGCTATATTTAGCTGAATCTTAATCAAATATGTTTTTCTTTGTAGTCCTCTTATGATTTGCACAAAGATAAGCAAGTTCTAAGAAAATGTTTGTGCTAAGTTTCCAGCCAATAATCCTGTGTACTGAGGTGAAGTGATTTCCATGATTGAAAAATACACATGATACATGGTTTTATGATTAATTGATTTCGCTAGACATCAGCTACAAGTAGCCTAGTGACTAAAAATGTTCAATAGATAGCTAAATGTAATGATACCTTGTTGAAATAAAGAGGTTAAAGTAATGTATTAACAGTTAAAATAGTCAACAATAAGTTAAGGATAATTGGTAAAAAAGGCTAAAAGTAGTGGAAAATGGTTAAAATAGCTAAAAGTAGTAGATAAATAGTCAAAGGTGATTTTGTAGCTTTGTCTTTGTCAAATGTTATCACTTGATTAAATGGCATCATTAGTGGTTTTCAGTGTCAGATGTGGATTAGAAGGGTCCTGCTACACCACTTAGTAGGTTTACAACATTGTTATCAGTGCATTAAATGGCTGTGTTTACAGAAATGCAGTGACGGAGGAAGTCAGGTGAAGTAACGTTAGTAAAAAGAGTGAGAAAATCAACATAAGGTAGTAGTCAGGATCGTGGACGGGTTAAACAAACACAGGAGAACGAGTGAAAAATGTCATGTAACGTATTTATTTCAAGCCAAACCATCATATTTTTTAAAACCTAACCACATAGTACTGGCACCTAAACCTAACAAAAGTGGAAGTGTAACCTAAAAACTGCTCTAGCAGGACCCTTTTTAACCCATATCCATGATGCTGATAACCACTAATAATGCCCATTTAATCAAACATTTCAAGGGTAATAATTACTGAGAGCTGCCTACCTTCATGTATTGTGCAGAAAGGGAGAAAAGGGAACATTTAAATGTCTTTCATAGATGAAAAGAGCGACCTGAGTGTCCCAAAGAGACAAAAGGGAACCACTTCAGGTACTGTTGATGGCGACTTATTTTGACTTTAGTTACTTTTATGGTTAGACACGATGTAAAGTGCGAGAAACTGTTTTAACACAGTGGCAACCCAATGCAATAAGCAAATGCTGACTGACATATCACACTTTACTTACTGACTAAAATAAGTTATACACAGTACATGGTTTTTGGTTGATAATCTCTCTTTTCCCTAACAATTACATTATTGGATACTGACACTTTAATTGAGTCTGTCTGACCATTAATTCTTGGCATGTTTCACTCTCAACCCTCAGATCATCTTCTGTAGGGGGAAAGTTCTCTATGCTCACCTTAGTTCTTAGTTCAGCACGTGCACATACAAGATAATTTTGTTACATCAGCACTAGTTTTGGACTCATGGTCACGGTCAAGTACTAAAACAAGAGTAAGATGTACCCTTGATACCTCCTGCTTCCTAAAAAAAGGGACCAAACAAACAGCTCTTTGTCCACAGGACTAACCCTTTCTGACTAGTTCTGGTAAGGTCAAAGTTGATTTCATTTTCCTCTTAATTCTCATTAAACAGCTATTGTGTTATTTAATTTTCCACAATCAAGTTAAGGGAGGGGGGAGGGGGGAGTAATCAATATATCTCAACTCCATCTCTTTTATTAAGTCTGTCTTGACCGTTTATTCTCGCCATGTCCTCTACCTCAGTCTGGACAATACCTTCAGATAATAGAGCCTGTTTACACCTGGTATTAACATGCATCTTGGCTGATTCGAGCATGAGTGGACAACTCTAAGTTTACCTGTTCACATCTTACATTAGAATACATTTCCACGTGTGTCTTGAGCAACCACTTGAGATCGAATCTCACTTCTTTGGTCTGTAGGCAAATAAAGACGTTCATAATCTTTGTTTGTCAAGACCAAATGTGTTTGGCTCAAGGAGGAAGACTGTAGGGGAGCAATAGATAGCTTCATATCCCATCACTGCCCCTTCTGGCAATGCAAAGGAAGTCATTCCATCATCTTAGGCCTCACATATATGTTAGTGTATAAACAAACAGCTGCATAGTGAACAGATTTGCTCATACTTTCCTATTTGCGTGTAACTAGAGGTATCCACTAGAGGGCCAACCAGAGAAGTCAGAGCACATAGAACTTCTGGATTTGCATGATGTAAACAACAAACATGGCAACACTCAGGTAGATTACTGTATTGTCAATTTTGACATCACCACTGATCATGGCAGAAGAAGCGATGGTGGCACCATTGTAGATGGGATGTATCAAGCATGTTGTGACAATGGCGAGTATGTTTCTCTCTAATTTTGCCAGTTCTGCCCCTGCCGTTCATGTGTCTTTTGCATCTGATGGACATGTCGCAAGACAGCCATCAAGAGCATGTGACCGTGTAGTCGATAGCAAGTACATCTCTTACTTTACAAGCTGTTTTGGATCACCTCTCTAAGTCAGTAACGCATGCCTACGCTCACACAAACACCGTATAAAGAGGCTATAGGTGAGTAGGTGGTCCTCCAGTGTGGCCTCTGACACATTAGTGTACACACTGCTGAAAGAAAGTGGCCATATGGGGCCCAGACCACCTTTGGGTTTGATCTGAGCGATTGAATCTTAAGATGCATGGAGGATGCATTGTGTGCATTCACATGTGTACTTAGAGCTTAGAGCTGTACTTAGATGCATGTTTTTACTAAGTGTTAAAAAGGCCATATTTACTTCACAATTGGCTGTTTCTTATACAGAATATTACTATGGACTTGTGCTTTTGTGACCCAGGTAAATACACTGGAACAAGACAGTCATATTACTGTATTTCAAGTCTGAGTTTCATACTAATATGTCAAAACCCATGCATCAAATAAGCGCCCATTATCATACCTTTTTACTAAAATCTTAAAGTCTCAGTAAGAGAAATGTGTCTTAAAATGCAGCGCTGAAATTTTACTGACTTGGATCATTTACTCCTCTAAATGTTTGCAAAGCTGACAAGAGTCAAAACATTGGATCTGATGTTGGCTCACAGCACACCAGGGATCAGAGGGCATGTCCATCCACCTTATAGCTAAATCTATAGTCTTTTTGGCCTTATTCTATTGTCGCCATTCATTTTGAGCTTGTTGAGTTTGATGATGACTAACATGATTAACCAAGATTTATCTTTTTCATACATATTTTTAATTCTAATATATTTCTAAATTACTCCATAGTGATACATCCTGGTGTTTCAGGCTACACAACCTGACCTGTGATCTGTTTTCTTATCCTAGATGCCGTTATATCCCCTCTTTTTAAAGTTGTTATGGATTTACTAATGTCTGTAATCTAGACAGGAAATTCTAGGAAACATTCAAAGCAGAAGAAATTGCACTCTATTCTTTGAATGTTAAAGAGAAGTCCTTAAAATAGAAACAATTGAGGAACACTAAACATTTTAAAAATGATCCCGTCATTGAAGTCAACTGCAAATTTAGAAGTTCATAAGCTTCTTTAGAGAGTGTAACATGGATTTCTTTCCCTGTGTAGTGAGCATTTTGTCTTTAGGCTGTTGCCCAGGCTTGAAAGGCCTTTACTTTGGTGAGCTGGGACTGTCTCGCAATCAATCATGTGCATAATTTTAATAAGACTTCATCTTCATAGTTATAGCTGGAGCCCACGGGGGGCTTCTTTTCACTGTCTGCCAAAGTGAGAGATTAAAGTTGTCTACAGTACAGCTCTCTGACATCATTCAGAGAGGCAATGCTAAGCACCGGTCTATCCTGTTCTAGCTCACTGGACAGTGAGGGTCAAGGATGAGGTGCCTCTTTCAGGACCACAACCACTACACAGTGGTTTACCCACAATCCTCTGCTGTGTATTGCTCAGCAGCTTTGCGGCTGTGGCCAGGACTTGCCTTTAAACGGCGAAGATGAGATCCTATTGCCCTTTGTTTGTTTACTCTTATGTGTTGTTTTATGACTATGAATCCAAATTTTATTTAATATTCTACAGGTGAAGAATAACATGCACTTTCATGCTTTTAGGGTGATAAAAATGTTTTTAGGCTGTAGTATGTGATAAACTATAATATAATTAGGTTGAGGCCTAACACAGGTGTGTTTAGACTTTGTCTAAATACGACTGCTGGACTGTTTTTGTCTCACCGGGAACACCAGTTCTTTGTTATTTTAATCCAGTCTCCCTTCTTCATCTTCCTGTCTCTGTACATTTATGAAGTTGATTCAATTAAGCCTTGTAAAAAGTGCATGTTTTGCTTAGGTTGAAACATTTTGAAGCCTGCAAAGGCATGATGGTAGTTGGCTCTCAGTTTACTTCTATCTGCCCCCCCTTGCACATCTATATTGACTTTGTATGCAATCATGTTGTGTCTAAAATGCATTTCGATTAGTTTTTTATTATCTGTCACAGCAAATGATTGCTTGAATCAGCTGTATGTCTGAATGTATGTCGTGTTGAATTATTCCTGAACAAAACACTTAACTGCTACCTGCACTCTCATTTGAAATTGCTCGTCAAGTAGTGCCACTTTGTCATGCCCCTTGGCGCCTCCTATTGTGTTTATGAGACGCAGTGCACCTTCAAGAGGCTTCAATGTAAACCCTTCTGTAGCAATGGGGCAGCAGAAAGGGAAGGTGGATGGGTCAAACTGAACTGAACTTCCCTTCTTGAGACCACAGTTCTTGTCCTATGTGAAACCAAAAGTCACCACTGTTTTACCGTAATGTTACGTAATTTATGTACAGTCATCGAACATTGACGTCATACTTGCGTGACACACATCACATAGCAAACGTGATCTTTTTTCTAAACCTAACCAAGTAGTTTTGTTGCCTAAACCTAACCACAAGTGTTTCACATCATTATGCATTTGTTACAATGTGTTTTAGCCATGCGTCACATAGATACGCTAAAGGGTGCTCTATGCGTTGTTATGAGGCGCCAAGGGATGAGGTGGCATTTGACACCCAGGGAATAAGAATGGGCTGTGTTAACATGTTATCATTTGATGTTAACTTTATTAACTTGCTGTTAGCTAACAACAGCATGCCATGGCATGAGTGCAGTCCCAATCTCCTCCCTGAGGCCTAAAGCCGTGAACCTTCACAGAATATACTGATGTCACTATGTAAGTGCTCGAGTGCAAGAGGCTGTGAGGGCTCAATATGGTATAAATAGGAATGAGACAGCACTTTCAGGTGGCATGCGGCGTTACCTTGATGACGCCAAAACATGTTACCTATAGTACAGTTGTGGGTTTGAGACTTCTTATTTTACGGTTTTTACTTTCTTTACTGCCAAGACACTTAAGGGTTTGGGACTCTGATTTGAGCATCTTCTAGGTTCTTGCCTTAAAGAGTTTGATTTAAGTTGTCTTAAAATAAATGGTTGATGAATAAACTAGGCGTGTAACACAGCCTTTGGTTGCATTCGTCTGATTTGAAGTGGTTTTTTTATGTAAATTCTTGATGATAATTTAGCATGTCTGTATAAACTTAGGCATACCAGCACATCCAATGTGCCAAGGCTGAACACCCATGTGCCAGTCCTCCGTGTTTACAGTTTTTTAACACTTCCTGGCTTCCCCTCGTAACCCCTTGTTTTGACATCACAGCCGTTTGAATCATGCAAAGTCTGCAGAAATGCTGATTTACAGTACAGAAAGTGTGCATGAATGGCTCAAGTATAAGCCAGACAGCCCCCACGCACTCGACGATTTGACAGTTGGACAGCCCTAAGCTCTTGCAGACTTTGCAGGAATGCAGCACAAGGTCCGCTACTCCGTCCCAGATTGGGATTGGGCTTTGATTGGAATTTTAAAGCTCGGTCACAGATGCTGGCAACCACTGTATAATGAGAATACGTCACAATGAACAACTATGACTGGTAATCAGCTATGAATGATTTGAACTGTAACTGACGAAGTATGTTCATTTGTTGAAATTCTGAAAGCCTTTTTCACCACCAGTGTTACATACGTGTAAATTAGAGAGGCGAGACTATAAACCACCAGATTCAATACTGATACAGACATAAACACACTCACTAGTTTAGATGGCATGTACAGAGCTACAGGCTGATCTGTAAACAGGACATCCAAGAATATATGTACAGTAACCCTCATTAGTGTTTGAGTATGTCTCTGTGAGGGACTGTCTGTACATGTATGCATCTGTGTAGAGTGTCTATGATCTCCCAGGTGCTCCTGTGAACAGACTCCTTTTCACTACCCACAGATAATAATGTGCTCTGACTGATTTAGCAGCCAAAATTTTATTATTCCATTTCGACTAATCACATCTCCTCTGCACTGATGTGGGGGACAGGCTGGACTGCATCCTCCTCTTCCTCTCTGTCCGTCTCTCACTCAGCTTTGTGTGGACTGAAACGGTTGCAATGTCATGTAATGATGTAAAACTGGAAGTGAATAAGTCACTAACAAAGTAGAAATACTTTGTTAATGTACTTAAGTATGTAAGTTAAGGCACGTGTGCTCACGTGCATCACATTTCTATCTTTGTCACAACTTTTACGTCACTGCACTTCAAAAGAACGCTTCAGCAGTGATATAATCCCTCAGACTACTACTTGCTACAAAACTTTGTTTTCTAATCTATAACACACTTTCCTCACATGTATTACCTTTGTCAGCATCAGATTTGTAGCAGATTAGGTTGCTTACTGTGTCACTCTAAAAAAGCATCCACCGATTTACCTTTAAAAAATTAGGGTAACAATTTGCATGCATCTTTTTAAGTAGTTCACACTTTTGCATTGTTGAATAAATCCTGTTGGTCTTTTATAATCTGGCAAGCTAAATTAGTTTAGTACAACCAATATGGTTTGCTTTGATCTCAAAAGGCTTAATTAGGTTGAACCAACTTCATTTTTTATCCAAAAGTTGTGGTGATATATAGTGGTCACATTTTCTTTAGGATATTCTAACTAATTTATTCTAATTTAATCCTACTTAAAAATGTGAATAAAAAAAAACCTTTAATGTGATAAACTGAATAACTTATTTATTTTAAGTGTTATCCACTAACTCATCGGCTATTGTCTAATGAAGATAAAGCCTCTGGGGGCGAGGGCCAATATTTTGGTAGCCAGGAGACATCCAGGCCAAGACTTCCTCTTTTGTGTGCCACTCATCTCCGCTAATCACCATTACCAGACATATGTATATCTGTATATGTATGCAGATATATTTTTAAAAAGCTAGTATGAAGCTAAATAGTCGTTAGCTGTTTATAGATAGAAATTAACTAAGCAGTCTGTCGAGCTGCTGATGAGCTTTCTGTCTTCTTCCTTGAAAGATTTACTACTTAAAAGTATTATATTGTTTGTATTTTGTGTTCTATGAGCACAGCCATGCATGTGTTTGTCACAGCTACAACAATAATTTGATAACAGTAACATATCAAAACTGCTAAGCAGATTTAAATTGTGTTTTTGAAACAACAATCACAAAAAAAACCTGCTTTGCATATGTTTATTAGCCTAAAATGCAGGAAATACATTTAAAATCTCTGTCAGGCCTTATGAATATACCCAGTGTGTTGAGTAGAAACTAACATCACTTTTTTTCACAATCAAAAATCCATTGGGTACCTCACTCATTTTCTGTCTTTACTCTTAGTATGAATCTTGATTATTTTTTACACCACTCTCGAAGCAGACCATTTTCATAAATTCAATATTTCATCAAGGTAACAAGTACACACACACACACACACACACTCTCACACATAGTTTCACGTGTAATCCAGTTAAAATGGCTATAATATTTAATTCATATGAGAATCATTAAAAGTGCAGTGGTGCCGTGTCCATTATGCATTCCTTTTCTAGCAGGATAAAACAGTCCTCAGATGTGGGAGCTGCACTTTGAAGTGTTGTCTCAGAAGCAGGCCAACTCTTACAGGAAGTCCCTGATGTTTAAAACATGCCATGCAGGGGGACTAACAAAGGTGAGCACTTGTGGCTCACCCTGAGATGAGCCAAAAATGGCCTGCCAGGAATTTGGCTATATCTGATAGATCGCGTACACACAGCGGACATCAAATAAACAAAGAGCAGACAAATATACACGTGGGTAATAGTGAAGTTGTAAGAACACAAAACACAAGTTACAGCATGTGCATGTATCAACAGATACATGGACACACACACACATGCAGACATGAAGAACAGCTGAGCATGTGTTATGTTGACCTTCAAACAGCAGCAAAATGATTTGGACACAGCAGCATAAATAATGCTCACCCATCCAGCTGCGATGCCGACGTGTATCAAGACTTGCATTCTCTATGTAATGAAATCATCCACCATGGACACGTGTGGCACAAATTGCAATTTAACAGCTGAGAGGAGACATTAGCTTATTGTGCAGTACAGTGTTAAACTGATTCTTTAAATCTGTACCAGCTTGATTTAAGGGAATCATTTTGATTCGATTTGCTTTATTACGTTCAATGTCCTTAATTTAAGTTCTGATGTGTTTATTAAAGCAGCTACAAGGAGTTTTTTAACTGGTTATGAAACAGTCTCAATTCAATACTGATGCCTCTACATGGCCTATAAAAGCAAACCAGACCATAAGCGAAAAAGACTGGCTATTTCTAAAGAGTTATTCTCAATGCCTGTCCACAGGTCCGAAAAAATGAACTTATGTTCACATCTTACCAGGGAAAGTATATGACATGAGGCATTGGTGCTCGTGGGAAATGCAGTCTTCATTCTGAGAAACACTATGGCTTTCATCCACAATGGCTGCCAAAATTGACACAAAGTAAAAGTTCCTTGTAGATGCTTTAACATGAATCAAACGTAAGGCTGGGTAACGAACTAAGAACTTTTAAGAGTACTAACCAAGTTACATTGGTACTACCGAGTACCGATTCACGTAAAAACATACCAGATTTCGGTACCTTTGAGCACGTCTGAATGAGAACGGCAGGTTTGGACAAGAGCTAGAAGTTATGCGAATCGCCCTGAAACTTCAGGCAGGAGGCACAAGCACCCTGAAGCCCAGCTTGAAGCCCACCCCAAAGCCGTCTCCTCAGCGGCTGCAGCTACTTCGTTGGCTTCCCAGTGAGCCAAAGCTATCACTGCAGTGCCGATCCGCCGCGATAGTTTCAGCATCTGGTCTATTTTCTTTTCTATATTACTTTAGTAATAGCTTACTATCACTGCTAGACAAGCAGACACACAGAACCCAACTACAACGACATCCAAAAATTCTATTTTTAGCATAAAAGAAGAGTAAAGTACCGAAAAAAGTGCCATTGGGTATTGCTACCGAATTCCAGGTACTGGAAGCGGTAACAGTATTGGTTCAAATGTGAATGGCACCCAACTCAAAACATATATGAAACTCAGACAATGTTCGCAATAATCACTGAATAAGCTGTGAGAATAAAACTGTAAAGAGCCACGCTGGATTTCACTCACTCTACTCAGGTAGGATAGAAACCCAGCAGTATTCTGGGTCAGCATTGTTAGCTGTACTGCTACCAGTTTTGCAGATGAACATGGTGCAAGTAAAACAAAATGAACATTAACAGAAATGTATCAACTATCTTGATTTGTTTTGCTAACCCTGGTAAGGTTTTATAGTTTTACTCCACTTTCCTGTATTTAGTCAGAAGTCAGAAGTCTTAGCTTCTGATTAAGCTGATTGTTTTTATTATCTAAAGGTTGGGACTACAGGGAGGATTTGTGATTTGGGTTTTGCTGTGTCCAGGAATTCTCTGGAAGCGATTCTGGGAAGGCCTGTATCGGCCTTTGTTGTGGCCTGACAGTGACTGGGGCATGATAACAAGTTTGTGTGAGTGTACATCTGTGTGTTTTAGTATATTTGCACACATGCACAGATTACATTTCTGTACGTTTCCCTAGTTGACTCAATGACTGTAGTTTGATGGTTGAAAAGCCTTCCAAGGGAAGTGGGTGTCGTGAAGATAACCTAGGAGAATGTGCTGAGCTGGGCTGGATGTTCTGCAGGAGGAAGGAAAGTGTGGTGATCCACAAGCAGGAACTCACATTCTGTCAACTTATTACACCCCCAACACACGCACACTCCAACCCCACTAACTGCCATCTGTATTTCTGCCTCTGTCAGGCCTTTTCCCTGACCAAAAACACACACGTTCTAACACACACACACACACACACACAGGAAACGGCCCGTGCGGCTCCCAAATAAGCTGATGTGTCATGCCTTCCTTTCCGATATTTCTGCAAAAGCTCCCTTCTTCTTCCTCTTCTCTCCCTGTCTCGGTGAGACACAGCTGTAGTTGTGACAGTTCATGTTCTTCTGTAAGAATTTGCAGCTCCTCTTGTGGGAGACGCTGCCACTCTGGGAGCCATGAGTCGCTGTTGTGTGGTCAAAGTGATCACACTGACAGAGATCCAACTTCTACAGGTAGGGGGGAGCGAATCGGCTACAGGCCAGGCAAATTGGGACCAGATCAGATATAGAAAAGTGTGTGTGTGCAGTTGTTTGTGTTTGCATGTGTGAAAAATTTGTCTGCGCTTTATAAGAGGCATGCATTTACAAGCTGAACAAGTGAATAGCCACCGTGGAATGCGATTTTTGTGATCAGTTTGCTATCCCAGTCTTATCTTCCCTCACATTTCACAATCTGGGGTGTGTGATTGCAGCTATTTACTGGTTAGCAGGCTCAGCAAAAATACAGTAAGCATGTCTGAGAGGGCTTTCTGTTCAACTTTCATCTTATCTCTGTACATTCAAGATGGGAAAAAGATAACTACGCATTCCTACTCTCAATATGTATTAAAGACAACATTTTGCAGAAATGAATCCAAACCTCCTACTGGGTTTTGTCCATAATTTGTACAGCTAGTTAATGTCACCAACACCCTGTGTTTCATAAGTTGTTGGATTTTTCTGAAGTGAAAGGAGAACTTGGGCAAGACTGAAACTGAGTTAAGCAAGAGCTTTTCATTTAGAGGGGACACCTGTGAGTTTGTCTGTTGCAATGGCAGTGTGGGTGCAGCATTTTCAGTGGGACTAAAGAAATACACCTTCTAACTCCGAGGTAAATCACGCCAATATTACATGCATCTCACTAAAAGGGAAATCATGATTTGAAAGAATATAATAAACTGGGCTCTTAAGAGTTAGCATTGACTGCGTGTGTTTGTGTCTGCAATCTAAAGTTCTGTTTTTAATCTGATGGTGGGGAATTTGTGATTTTGGGAATGTATGTCCTGTAATGCAGAATTAATGGCTTTACACTTTTGCAACAGAGTTGTTATTAGAGCATTGCTTTGATGTGCACTTTCCTGCACGAATCAGATGCATATTCTATATAACTACTGGAAAAACATTTGTGATGTAACTTCACAGCAGAGCATAGTAAAGTATTTATTGGATTCCATCAACCTGCTGCATTCATGTGCAGATAAGATCCCTGCAAGAACACAAATTATGTTAGTGAAGTTAGGAGAAGTCTGATTGAGAAATAAATAGCCTGTTCGTGTTGAATGAGGGTGTTGTCTGGGTCTGACATGATTTAAACGTCTCTAATGAAGATAATGAAGTTAGGGAGATGCAGCTGATCTCCTAATGGCAGTTTTTAATCTTTTAACTTGATGTAGGAAGCATAAACTAAAACTTGACAAATACTATTCTGGTGCATTAAATGGTGTGCATATGCAAAACCATCTGGAGCTAGAAATGTCAAACGTAAATGCATCGACTGTCCTTTCTTTGATGTTGGTGATTCTTTTTGCCTATATTCTCTGCTGGGTTTGCATGCCAGGAATAACTGTGAAAATGTGTGCAAATGGAAAGTGAACCTGTGACCTCTTCTCTACCACTAACCTCAAACACTGCCTCAATTGTTGTAGCAGGTGCCGGTAGCCATACTGTGCAAGAGAAAAACTCTCAAACATCAGAATAGTCACTACAATTCCAAACTTGATCCTTGATTGATTCGATTCTTATCTCATTCCTGCCCTTATGTGTATGGCGGACATTGATAATTTTCAGCATGTCCTCTTCACACATACACAGGCCTGCCATTGTCGAGGTTGGCCTCGGTGACTGAAGCACCATTACCTCTCAAATCTAATCAGATTCCCTTAAGTGGATAACAAGCGTGTCTCCGGCATTTACAGTAGTGAGAAAGCTGAAGTGAAACCAGGACAAACCACTGTCACACAAAGCAGATGTGGTGTGTAGCAGTCCTGGCATCCCTCCTGCTATCCGTAGTGGAAAAAAATGTTGATTGGCTAACAACTGGCATCTTGTTTGGCCTGGAGAAGTCATATAAGAGCTCTCAGTCACTACTTACAAGTTGAGTATTGTGGACGAGCCCGTTCTTAGTTAGGTGGATGAGTGGTGAATAACCGTAGCTAGTATAGCTGACGAGGAGAATTTAATGCTGAGTTTCAGTACACATTCAAAGTTGCCATGGCTGAAAAATCCTTATGTTTTAGCCGTGTTATGCTAGTTGACATTTAACCCACTGCTAGAAGTCTGGAAACACAACAGGCTACTTGCTAACAAGCTATTTATCTAATCAATTCCAGCTATTTTTCTGTGAGACTACGTAACTTTTGAGAGAACAAATGACACATTCTTCCCCTTAAAAATTCAAAGTAAAAATCACAGGAAATAAAATGCACTGCTACACAATTAAACTCACCTTGGGGTTTTGTTGCTGCAGCATTATTTGATCTGGTGTGACCAGTAGCTAATGGTGGCTAATGATAGCAGATTTCAGCAAACTTAAGGTGTATATATAACTGTATAATATACATGAGGATGTTAGTTTTGCTCCACTTGTGCTACTGTTACTGTAGCACAACATTTCAGCTTAACTATACTGCTTAGCATTTAGCATTATCCCATAGCTGTGACTAAGAAGCTGTAGTAGCTGAAGCAGCTGCAGTTCCACGAAGGTTACGAAATTGTACTTTTGATGCTTTCATCATCAGTGATTTTAGTTGATAGATTACACTTGTGTGTCGAGTATGATAATGTGCTTTGAAAGTAACATGTTTGGCACTAAAGAACACTGGACCCCGCTTAAAATAATTTAAAAACAGTGTCACTGATGAGCAGTTAACATTAGTTACATAGTGTCAGAGAAAATCCCTGTAACACCTAGAGCTCCGACAATTAATCGATTAGCTGTCAACTATTAAATTAATCCCCAATTTATTTGCTAAACAATGAACCGATTTGCGTAATTCTTCTTCTTCTACTTTTTTTTAAAGTCACAATTTTCTGATTCTAGATTCTTAAAAGGGTTGTATGTAACTCTGGAGGAAGATGGTTGGTTGTTGAGTCTCATTCCCAGGTTGTGAAATACCAACGCTTTAGGATGGTGGATTGGTCCAACTACCAACCTGAAGCGTTGGTTTTTAACGACCTGGGACTAAGACTCAACAACCAACTATCTTTCTCCAGAGTTCCAAGAAGCCCCTTTAAATGTGAATATTTTCTGCTATGGCAGTGAACTAAATGTCTTTAAGTTGTAGAGAAAACATCTGAGGTACCATCTTGGGCTTTGGGAAACACTGGTCATCATTTTTCACTATTTTCTGACATTTTATCGACCAAACAACTAATTGACGAATCCAGAAAATCGGACGATTAATCAATATGGAAAAAACTGTATATTAAAACCCTGATAACACCAAGCATCCACTTTACCAGTAAATTACATATTTCATAGTTTAAATACTCACTGTATGTTAACATATTATCATCATTGTCAAAAAAATATAAGCACTGCTGTATACATTGTGCATACTGTCATATCCACCTACTTCATGTAAATATGAAGCAACCTGATACTTTAATCAAACCATATTTATTCCACCACCCTTTGCTCTGTGCACCATTGAACTACTGTATTACTTTAAATGCTTGTTTTACCTTAATTCAGCTTCGTTGTTGTCTTTGCTGAATGTCTGCTTCTGTGTACTGTAAGTACATTGAGAGCAACAGATTTCTTCCTTGTGTACACACTTACTCGGCCATTAAAGCTGACTGTGGTTGAAACAGTAGTAGACATGGCCAAGAGATTGAAAAGTTGACTCTTCTTTAACATCACATTATCTTTTACCAATCAGTTACACATACATATTAAGTAAAGTCATGTTGCACAGTCTGCTAAATCTGCTGAAGGAAGAAACCAGCATTGTTGCTTATCTGACTTTGTTCTACTTCTAACTGATTAGTGGAGGTTAGTCATGGAAAAAGCAGCCATGTAGTTATAAAAAGATGTCCAGGCAAGCCCATAGAGCACGCTATTTTGACCAGTGAAAAGAGTACTTTAAAGAGGAAGTCCAAAAAGAAATCTGGGTTAAAGAGACATGAGCCTCAACAACAGACAAGACTGACATTATGATACCACTGCTAACAATGCATGTATTATTACTAAGTAAATCCAAAAGTACTCTACAGGCCATTAACTGATAGCACAAGTGGCAACAGTGAGATTCTTTGTAAGCTCCAGACCAGTAATTAGCCTAAACTTGAAGTCTTGAGGTGATGCTCCCTCTGAATAGCCCTCAAAATACAGTAATAAAGACCTCAAAATAGCTTTATGGCTGTTATTGTTTGGGAAATGATCATACTAAACTGTCTACATTGAAACCAGTAAATGAATGAAAAGGCTTGGTTAAAAATGGCATTAGAGTTATTTAAAACCCCCACTGGGGAACAAGGGTCAATTGTGCTGCGACAACCCCTGGAGCAGGCAGAAGAGGACGTTGGGAGCTGATCACTGATTGGTCAGTCACACAGAAAAGGGCGGTCCGCATGAATTAGTGACAGACGCTAAAGGCAGATATCCTGCAGTGATCAAACCCTGGGTGATCTGACAGTCCAGTGTTTGAAGTGATTATCATGCTACGCAACATAAAGGCTTACCCCCAGCTTTGGGCCTAATTAGTTCACTTAGGGCCCTTTATAAGACTTTGGTAGGGGACTGGGAAGTACAGACACTTACTGAGAAGTCAGCAGCTCAACAGGATAGCAGCAGCAGCAGATCTGGATGCCTTAAGTTGACTCGCTGCTCCACCAAAACAAACCAGTCTGAAGATTATCAGCTTTTCTGAGAATGCCACACTTAACTGACTGCAGTTACTTCACGATGCGGGACGCAACCAGAGCTTCAAATGTAAGGATATTGAAATTTAGAAAATGACTTGGTTAAATGTTTTGTTTAACAGTGCTGTCATGTTTTCTGATGTCACATATATTTGTTAGGCTTTTATTACTGGTTTGGTGATCTTGACTGCTGGCTGAGTGTTTATACTGCAGGTAATCACAATCTGAGAGTAACCAAAAAAATGTGTATTTTGTTGGTCAAATGAAGTTCAGTTTTGGGAAAAAAGCTCCTTTTTGACCACATTTTCAGTCAGAAACTGGTACTAAATGATCAAAATATGAGAACACTTGAGAAAGGGCCTTATGAGCCCTAATTTTCATGAAGACACTTGTTACACATGTTAAACATGACTCGCTTTACTGTGATTGTGCTACAAAATGCAGCACTGCTGTAAGTCTTTGCCTGGTATAAGTGACTAATGATGGGAAATACTGACTCGCAACTATTTCTGTGTGTTGACTTAGATCATCTTTTCGGAAAGCGGACAGCTGCTGTGAACACCTCTTGTGTACATGTTCTTAGTCAGTGCTATCTCAGTGGTGCAGGAATGTGTGATAAACTGATTCTCTGTCCTGTCAGCTAACTGAACTTCTGTTTTGTTTTCGCTGCAGGTACAAAGCCACCTGGAGAACTCCAAGTTCCACCTCCACCAGACCCAGAATCAGCAGGTCAAGCAGTACCTGACGCTGGGCTCCAAGCTGGCCTCTTCGGCCGGGCAGGGCCACGCCGTTCCGCATCCACACGCCCAAGGCCAACCGCTGGCCACCGTGCCGATCATGAGGAATGGACACATGCCCTCCGTCAGCGACGGCAGCAACCCCAACAGCCCCGTTACCCTCCTCACTATGGCCAATCACGACAGCGAGGTGAGTGGACTTATAGGAAAAAGAAAGTGTGAATTATGTTGTTGCTGAATATATGGAACTGAAATTGAGCAAACTCAAAATGCGCCTGGCTGTGACTGGAAAGGAGTGACATTGCAACAAAATATTGGAACCACAGACTGGGTCACAAACCGAAAAAGTGTGGCTCATAATTTTTGTAAATTACGCAACATTCTTGACACATTTTCCTGTCAAGGCTCTACATTCCTATCAATGGAAATATTTTGTTCTTTGTTTGCTTTTTATGCCATCTGTATGAATTCTGTCTCAGTCCCTCTAAATCCTGATTTTAAGAGAGATAAATCATGGCTGGCACTTTGTTTGGACAGACAGTCGACATGAAATACAATTCACCCTCTATATTTCTGGGTTTGTAAGAGTATTTCCAACTAATCATCTAAACAAAGTGATGCCATTATTGATCTCCCTCTCTCTCTCTGATGTGTTCATCAATAACTTCAGACATGCAGTCTCTGATGAGAGAACCCTTCTAAAGGAGGAAACTAGTTTGATAACAGATGCGTGTTTTTCCCGCCAACACTGCTCACTAACTAGGCGGTGGAGAACTTTTCTGTTATTGGATTAGTTTCTGAACAATCCCTCCCCTCCCTCGTGTCTATTTTGGTTTGAATGTTGAGATTTCAAAAAGATTCGACTTGGACAGTATTGATATTCTGGTACAAACATCATCAGCCTGTCCATGAGTACACTGAAATTACTGTTTTCTTTTAGTTTCCAATGGATGAAGTTATTGATGACCTTATTAGTCTTGAATCCGGTTTCAATGATGGAGGCTTGGATTGCATGGAGCCTAACATCATAATGCAAAACAATGTAAGTATGAATCACATTAACAGCTACATTAACACTGTTTCAAATGCGACAGACGGTCAGCAGCTCGAGGGTCTTTTGTATTGATTTCTACACAGTCCTGTCTTTGTTAACTTGCTCTCAAGTTCCTTCACTAATGACTTCACTCTTTTTTAAGTTGAACGGGGACTTGAAAGTGAGGTTCCTCCACTATAACATTTAGGCGCAGGCTTGATTTGCTTGGGAAAGAGGGGACCTGTCTTAGTTTGGGGTCAGCTTAAGTCTAGAGATGAGTCAAAGTTCAGTGGGGCTTAGCAACATTTCTCACATTACTCAAGAAGATCAACAATGAAGATTAAGTAACAAAAAAAGGAGGATGTTTGTAGACAGAGGTATAAAGTTCATGACAATAGAAAAAAACTACATTTATAGTAACTAGGTATCCATTCTGGGATTGTGAAATTCTGAGCAAGATACCAATACCGATGTTTAAAATGACAATTTGGGCAATTTTTGCAACTTGTTGTTTTTTTTTTTACCTTAACAACAAAAAAATCTTCATTATAAAAAGATAACTGAACTGATTTAAAGTCATTTAGCCCTTCATTATATTATCTTTGAATGAGAACATATTCAATCATACAAATTTAAGCAACAAACTTTAAAATAACCTTCTTTCATAAAAAACTGCTTCAAGTTTACTTTATATAATGTATCATGATTCTCACTGTAATATCTATTTGATAGTGCTGTGAAAACATCAACAAATTTCTCCTTCAAACAACGTATTAATTCAAAATTCTCCCCAAAAACTACATTTTAGATTTTAGATTAAATTGAACACATCACGATAGCATTACAATTTACTTTTGCCCAATACTAGTTTTTACTGAATAGAGTTTGAATGCTTCATAATGTAACTTAATACAACCTCCATAAGCTGTTCCGGCCACCGGCTGCTAACAGCTAACATTAGCTAGCATTCCTTTTGCTGATTTCAACACAGATTTCTTGTTCACAATATAGCATTATCGGGGTATAAATAGGGTGTGTCCCCTGAGTTTATGTCCTTGCGAATGGGTAGATTGCAGTCAACAAGATGAATAGCAGCTCTTACTGATGTTCGGCCAATAAATTGGTGCATCCTCAAAAGTAGAAATAGAATACAATAGAAACTTAGTAACTGTCTGACTAAGGTCCATTCCTGGGAAGGCAACCAACTAGAAATGGCACCACAGACAAGCACTATCAGTAGGATTCCTGGTCAGGGAGGAATTCGAAAACTCTGAAAAAAAATGTAGGACAAGAGGTCCATTTGGCCGGAGAACATAGCAACACCTGAACGAAATACAGGGAGAGTTTGTGGGATGGCAACACTGGGAATCTGGCCTAACTCCTTAAATACAGAGAGAGACAGATTAGCAGACAAAGAATCATACACACTGATAAAGTGACACGCAGCAAAACACAACAGATACTGTGACAGAGAAGGAATGAGGGGGGGAGATAAGGCATAGGGGGGAGGAGGAATGGGAGAGCCAGTGGGTTTCAAATGAGGACAGAAGCGCGACAGAGGAGCGAGGAGTGAGAGATTTTGTTGGAGAGAGTTACTGAGCCATTGGATTGGGCTAATGCATACACTCCCCATGGGCTTGTTCAGAAATGATACCATGCTTAAATGGATCAATTCATCCTAATTAGTCATACAGTACGATGCATCACGTCGTTTCGCCGTGTCAACACATCCAGGAACACAGACGGGAGAGGGACTGAAATGATTACAATAGGAGTAGTAGGGGAATTGTTGCAATCTTTCATTTTGATAAGCACTTTTTGTCCCCTCCTCCTCCTCCTCCTCCTCCTTCTCTTCTCCCATCTTGGTGAGATAATGAGAAAAAAAAAACGCACATGCAAACTAAACCAACTGCAGATATCTGAAATGTCTGCAGTTTCTTCTGTTTTGTTTCTTCTCCTTTTTTTTCCCCTCTTACTTTCCATTCCTTCCCATCTCTTGACTTGACATGCAGCCTTATCACGTTCACCGGTCTGGCAGTTAGATTTGACACACATGTCGTGGACAAAATTGGCTGCGCGCATCGGTGGAATGCATGGTGGCTTCTGTAGCATTTTCCCATAAATACACAAATGCGAATTAGACACACATGTGTGTCAGCACGCCATATCTTGACATCTCCCCGGTCCGTGAAAAGACGTCATTATCGCAGAACTGATGCACGCTTTTCCCAGACGAGGAGAGACCCGTAGGAAAACAGTTTTGCCTCTGTTCAAGCAGTTGACCCAGCTAGCCTTTTCATCTAATGGGATGCTATTTCCAACACAGAGAACATCTCTGTGTTGGAGGCTCTTTCAAGTGGAGGGGTTTTGAAAATGGTGGCATTAGCAGATCAAGGCACTGTGTCTGGGCAACCAAACCTCACAGGGCTTTAGGGTTAGATAGAGTAAGACTGGAGGATGACTCTTTATTGACCTGGTTAGAAAGGTTAAGTTCTTGTTCGGTTGTTTTTTACTCTCTGTGATACTAGATGAGCAGGCAATCTGTCCTGCCGAGAGAAACATGTGGATACTACAGCTCCCTGCTGGGAGGTCCAGAGCCAGAGGCCTGGGGGCTGACAGCCTTTTCTGCAAGGCTGTGATCCCTCCACTTGTCCCTTGTCATTTCTGTCAATGATAAACAAAGCCACACAGTGACTAAAAACAACTATTTGTGTTGTGGTTTGCAAATGAGTTTGCATGCTTCACCCACGACTGACAATTTTTCCTTCTTCCCTCGTCCTCCTCCTCCTCTCTCTCCTTCCTAGGTGTCCCTCAGTAGCAGCATGCTGGACGTCTATGGGGGTGAACAAGGTATGAACGCCCCTAATGGTGGAATGAGTCCCACATCTAACCCCACAAAGCTCACTGTAAAAAGGGAATACACAGGTATGAACTCATACCATAGCTTTGATCAAACAACTAACCAATTAATGAATAATTACATCCTCACATTGCTGTAAAAGTTAAAATCACACAAATACTGCTTGCTACAAGAAAGCATTTTGGGGGATTGAAACAAAAAATAAGGCAAATTTGTTCTAAATTAAAGGGATGGTTCAGAGTTTCTGAATTGGGGTACTTATTCATAGGAAGTGTATAACATACAGTAGATGTCAGTCAGCACACCCCCACTTTGGAGAAGCAGGCTGAAGTCCGACATGGAAGACATGCAATCTACTGATGTGAAGGGGTCAGCAACATAACATATTTTAATCACCTAAATAAAATCCTAAATAAAACTTAAAAAAAAAACGAATATAATTTTAAGTGTACGTTATATTAAGAGTATTTTCACCATTTTACCTTAATGTCAGACAGTGATTTCAATGGGAAAATGAAGCCGTTATATAACTCCCTGCATAGCCAAACTCCATTGAGAAAAACAGCAATTTACCATTGCTGAATACAAGAACAACTGGTCTACAGCTGCCTCATTCAGTTAGTTAGTTTATGTTACTGTGTGACTTTGGCATTTACAAGGGTTAGTTTGGATTCACCAAAGTCACACTATAACCCAAACTAACCAACTGATCAGAGCAGCGGTACACCAGCAGCTCCAGTGTTCAGTGAGGTAAAATTACTTTTTTTCTCAATGGAGTCTGGTGGCTAAAACCATCAACGGCTTCCCTGTTGAAAAGGGCTGCCTGATGGAAAGGTGAAGCAGTGAAAATACTCTTATTATAACATACACTTAAACTGATATTGGTTGTTTTTCCTTGGTTGTTTTTTTGGTAGATAAAATGTGTTTTGTTGTCGACCCCCATCCCCAACAGTACATAGCTTAACTTCTGCGTAAGACTCCAGCCTGTCCTTCCAAACTGGGGGATGTGCCGACTGACATCTACTGTAGGTAATATGTGGTCTATAGATAAGTATCTCATACAATCCCACTTTAAAAAATCCAAACTATCTCTTTCAAGCTCCCTTTGGGTTCTACAAAGAACATAGTGTACCTGCGTTAGCTAAAAAAGGCAATGTGTCTCTTCCTGCTAAAGTCGACTCCAATTACATGTGTCAGGCAAACAACAGACAAACGTTTAAGCCGATTTGTGTCCAGTGTTTGACAAACACTGTCCTGCTTGTCACTGGATCCGTTAATAGGCTGTTGAAACGTGTAGACTTTTCGTCACACTGAGGAAAAAAAAAACAAACAAAAGGCCCTTTAAGACATTTCTTATTAATGTCATGCATCAAGCAAAGAAGCCCAATTGATTTAGGAAATAGAAAGGAAGCCTGAAGAGCCCTTCACTCTCAACGAGCAAATAAGGAAATTGCCATCTGTTTCATTTGAGCGTGGGCGGAGAGGACAATGGGGCTGTTACACAGAGTTTAAATTGTCTTGATTGAATCAACAGAGACAAATTGGGAAATCCAATCTCAGGTCCCCAATTATGTAATTTGGAAGAATGTGAATACAAATATGGATGCACTGGCATTCTCCGGGACAGATTAGTGAATTTGCTAAACTGTCTTAATTACGGTAGTTTAAAAGCGATCCCCATTTTTTCCATCCACAATGAGCTTCAGACATGCTGGAGTGGATAAATTGGGCTCATTCAGTATGTGTGTATGTGTGTGTGTATGAGGAGGTCAAGCTTGTGTCTGTGTGTTGTGGGCTTATGCACGGAAACTCCACAGTCTGGCTGACCCCGCCACTGAACTCCCTCAAAACAACTGATTGTGCATCTCTTGACTGGACATTTTGTCTCGTTTTGTGTTCGTTGTCTTTCAGTTTCTAAATTAGTGTGCGTCACTAATCGATTCGTTCCCCTCTGTGATTTTTTTCCCCTGACAGAACATGACACAAGAGTGATGGCCAAAGAGAGACAGAAAAAAGACAACCATAATCTGAGTAAGTGTCTCCCGCTGCCTTTCAACTCCCTCACAGTTCATCATCTGAAAATGAGTTATGGCTAGTTTTGCACACAGCAGCTGGCAGTGTTCTAATCATCACTGCCCCTTTTTTTTTCATGCTTAGTTGAAAGACGGCGAAGATACAACATCAACTACAGGATTAAGGAGCTGGGGACACTCATACCAAAGTCGAACGACCCGTAAGTTGCAAATCTAAATGTATTTATTGAAACAATGCCCCTGTTTCGCTTCACTTTATGTCACTGTAACAACTGCAAGACCTTGTCTGGCGGGGAAGCATATTAAATTCTAAGCACAAAGACCCTCTAAACGTTGTTCATTGAATTCAAATGAGTACTCAAGCACATTTCAGTCATATTTCAAGGGTGCACTTGAACTCCCATTGTAGTCTACGCTCCAAGAGCTGTACATCCTCTCACTGGGTCCCAGCAGTTCAGCTCAAAGCATGAATGATGAGGAAAGGGTCAAATGCAAAGAAGCAGGCCACACCATTTGAATCAAAGTTTGAAGCACAATTGGAACATAGAGATGGAGCGTGGAGTTGAATTGAAATCCACCGGCCATCTTTCGCAATTGAACTTTGCTTCAAATTTAAATGGAAGGTTGGCGTTGTCGTCGCGCCGTTAACACCAGATAAAAGAGATTATTAGCGCTGATCAGACCAACGTCTCACTCGTGTGGTAAAGGACAATTTTACTACAGCTCCCCTTTACTTTAAAAAAAAGCAATAATATCTGCAAAAGAATGACTTGCACTCTAGCACCTCAAGTCCAAAGCTCCATTTTCTCCTCCGTCTTGCTACTTAGCTCATTTTCCCTCACCTATTTTTACTCGAGGATTAATTTTACCGAACAAGGAGGTACGAGAATGGACTTTCCACATAGCTACTTAACTATTCTATTAAAATTCCCATTCAGTGTCCCCATGTAATGTCCAAGGATGAATAATTGCCCCATGTAAATCGCCATTTCTTATTCATATCATAAAAGGGGAAAAAAAACCCTCTGTGTTAAAACTTTTCCCCCCATTTTTTTTTTTTATTGCGGAGGATATTCTGCAGACATCAGGGGGTTCTGTGTAAAAGGTTATCTTTTACATTTCTCTGTTCTGCAGTGACATGCGCTGGAACAAAGGCACCATCCTTAAGGCCTCGGTGGAGTACATAAGGTGGCTGCAGAAGGAGCAGCAGCACGCTCGGGAGCTGGAGAACCGTCAGAAGAAGCTGGAGCAAGCCAACAGGAGACTTCTGCTGAGGATCCAGGTAATAAAGTATAACAGTCTAAATGGGTTTACTGAGTTTTTGTGGTATACAGAGTGAAAAAGCACATAGATGATCCAATAAATCACAATAATACTCAGAGAAAAAGTGACAAAGGAAGAGCTTACGAGGAGTTTCTCAAGTCATAAATCTGTATGTGTTCTGTAGCAAAATATTATTAGAATATTTATTCTTGGCTATGAGATACTTAAAAATGCCTTGTATATTGTTAATATTACAAGCACACAGATTTGATGTCTTCTGATGTTCCTCACAAAACCAGTGTTCCTCCTAGTAAATATGAGTTTACTCCTTAAGGGCCCTGACATACCAAGCTAACGGTTGGTCGTCAGTCGGCTGTCGGTGAGCATCAATCACCCTAGTTTTTCGATGTGTTCCACCCTTGTCGGCTTTTGCTTGACCCATTCAGCATGTTGAATTGGCGTCAGAGAAGGCACTTTGGTTGACAGTTCAACTCAGAGCAGGAGAAGAAATATGGAAGTGGGGAAAGTGAACAAATGACCTAAGTTAAGAGTGCGTGAGATTAAAACAACCTTTTTGTATTAGGTAATGATATTTTTTTAGCCATCAAGCTCTTTAGTAGAAACAGTTCGTCATTGTTTGTGTTATCTTTTGCCAGTGCGTGGTAGATATCATTTGTTCTTTCAACATTATGTTGTGTTGTTGATATGCTAACTAGCTAACTAGCGTCTTGTATCCGTCTAGTCAGTCTTTTGTAGCCATTTTTTGAGTGACAAATACAGCGATTGCGGATCACTGCCGCCTGCTGATTTGAAGAGTTATCTCCTCTCACGCAGGCACAGAACATACGTACTAGCTGGCCACTGGCGGTAGTCTTAGCGGTGTGTTCAAGTGCAACTTTTTGATCTAGGCAAAGGGACATAAGCGTGACGAAACAGCTGGCCTCTGTCGTTACTAGTTTCATGATGTCAGTTTGGTGCGTCTGCGCCCTAACATCAAAGGTTGACCAATCAACCCACTAATGTCCCACTTATATCTTTGCATTCAATCTTAGCGCAGGATCCAAGTCAATTTGTATTGTCACATTCTTGATTAATTTAAATCAGCCTACCAGGCACCTATCAGACCTGTTTTACTATGCCAAAGATCAGTTTGGTGAAGACAGAGGGCTCACTCTGTGAACCCCAACTGACTCAATCATCCTGAGGTGCTTCACACTCATTTCCACCTCCAAAGTTTTACAACCCCTAAACCTAAACTAGACCATGCCCCTTTCCCTTGTGTTGTTTGTACAAGCTCCTTCCACTCCCCCTTATCTCTGAGAGCTTGGTGCTAATTACCTTATGAATAAACACAGTGATCCCAGCTCTTTGAGTGTAAAAACAGCAGGTGAGAAATAGATGATGAACACTAATAGAAGAGATGCTCAGTGACGCATGCATGCATAGAGGGCCGCAGACACACCTGTACACTTTAATGAAGTTTGTGGTTTTTCTGAGGTTACGAATGATGGGAAAAACATGGTGATGATGACAAAACTATTCAGGAAACACTGACCACGACTGACGTTAAAAGAACAGCTAACAAAGGTCAACAGGC